>OMLP01010785.1:4907-15794 GCA_900302685.1 Spondyliosoma cantharus | reverse complement strand
TATTAGCCATTATATAAATATATATATATATGGTCATGCAGAGTAAGTTCTATACAATGGCTAATAAAGCCAACATGCTACTAATATGTATGCTAATAAGCAGCTTGTTAATGGCTAATATGTGCACACTAACATTGCCATCTTACTAGCACTCAGACAGGTGAATCACTGAGGCTTTTCCTCCGTTCCTTCCTCAAGCAGCAATGTCTGTCGCTGAGTGGCAGAAGGATGTTGAAATGAGGTTGCCAGTTCTCACACTGGAGCTTCCTGTATGATTTTCAATTTGCAGAACTCCAATAGTGGCGCCCAGGCTCAAGAATCGCAGCCTTGACCTTGTTTGTCCCAGTGTTCCCTATTGAGGTTTCTAACAGCCCAGTTTCCCAGACTGCTGGTAGTCGATGCTGGGGAAGCTCACGTTGCTTCGTCCTCATCTTTCTATGTGCGTCCCTTTTTCCATGATAAGATGACATTCCATTCAGAAAACATCTTGCTGTGTGTCGCAAGCCTGATGCAGGAACAACTTATCATGCTGCCTCTCAGCTGAAGGGACATTTCCCCCTTGGAGCTGATTTGCTGCCCCAACAGTACACAGCTTTTATATGTCTCTTCAGGTCCAATTTGGTCTATATAGGGGAATGGAGATGTTAATGTAGATCTCTGGAAAGCATAGGGTGGTCTCAGGGGACTGTTCAGTTTATTAGTTACAATCTTGAATTATTTGATAAATCACAGATTGGTGACATTTTACAGGAAGCAGTGATTGAGTGATCTGACCCCCGTCCCTTTGAGACCCTGTGGTAAAAAATATTGCCTAACAACCATTGTCTCAACATACCCATTCTTCCCCAAAACAATTTCAATTGTGTAAGATCTTTTTTTCCCTCCCACTGGTGCCTGAGTAAAGTTCACATGGAGTAAACAACACACATTCACTGCCTGCAATCTCTGTTAATGGAAAACATGTGTTTTAAGTGTAACTGCATTTTGATTAATCAGTTAATTAAGGTATATATTTACATTTCCTCAAATAAATGTGTTTTTTCTTGAAATCGTTTGTACTGTGACTATGAATCAGCACAATAGGTCTTCTTTTGTCATTTAAGAGGACATTGCATTGACTTACATTCACCTTCGGAGTGACTAACCCTTCTGTAACCTTTTAAATAACATTACATTCTTATCCCCAACATTTATCTGAGCTCAAATGTGTTGAAAAGCATGTTTAAAGACGGCACAGCCAAAGGGTTAATGTGTTTAATGGCACGCAGCCAGCCACCGATAATCTAAAGGGCATTAGTGGACACCCTACATCAGTTCCGCCCATGTCCACCTCAATCATCCTGTCTACTGCTGGAGTAAGAGGGACAGGGAGAAAGAGAGAGTGTATGTTTTTGTTCTGGGGCAGAAAGGCGTTCTCCTGCCTCAGGATGTTGCCTTTAAAGCTGAAGAAGTGGGTTTCCTGTGGAGGAAACGATCACAGAATAGACAAGGCTTGGTCGAGACACCGTGTTCCCAACATTTCTTGTGTACAGGTCAGACAGCTGCAGAGCGGGCAGCGCGCTTTTGTGGAACAAAGTGGGTCTCAGCACCTTGGGAGGTGAGTGGAAAGTCTTGGTTAGGATCATTGTTCACCTGCTGATACTAAATCATCTGAGGATGTCTCATCTGTCTTCTTTGCAGGTCATTTCCCCCGATGGATCCTGGATGCTTTGAAGACCGGTTGACTGACAGCACTAAATCCCAGCCTGACCTTTTCCACAGAAGAATGCATTTATGAATATTTCATAATGGATGAATAACAAGTGGATAGAAAACAAACTTCTGTCTTTTTTTGACTGTATGAATGGGTATTTTTGCACCAACTCGTCATCCTGAGCACTGCCTCTTCTAGTTTCCCATGTCAGGTGCTTGACCAACAGAGACATGTCCAATGACAGCTGCAACCTCCCCTTGGACACGGACACATTCGGCCTGACCTGCATATATGGCCTGATCTTCTCTTTAGGTCTTCCCAGCAACCTGCTGTCTCTCTGGGGACTGTACCACCTGGGCCGCTCAGGTGGAGGAGGCTGCCAGCTGGTCTACATCCTCAACCTGCTGCTGTCAGACCTCCTCCAGCTACTCACCCTGCCACTGTGGATTCTTTATCTCCAAGGGGCGCACAGCTGGCCCTATGGCCAGCTCACCTGTGAGCTGGTGGGCTACGTGTTTTACGTAAACGTCTACGCCAGCGTCATGTTCTTGTGCCTGATAGCGCTGGACCGCTGCCTGGCCATTGTGTACCCCCTGAGCAGCCGCAGGGTGCGGACTGTCAGGGTGGCAGCGGTGTGCGGTGTTGCAGTTTGGACACTCACCTTCCTGTTCTGCCTGAGCGGGCTGCTGCCGTCAGTGTTTGACTCTGACAGACAGCTGTGTCTGGAGCAGTACCCCGTCAGCCCTGGATACGCTCGCTTCAAGATCACCACCGTGGCCCTCGGCTTTCTGCTGCCATGTACCATACTAGGGTGAGTTAACCTCAAGATTCCAGAGAGGATGTACTTCTTTCCTATCTTATTTTGCATGGTTAAAACAATGCCCTTTGGATTTTTTCTCCACTTTATTAGTTTTCACAAATGATAAAGGATGGCTATGTATACAAAAGTTTAGAAAAAACAGTTTAAACAGCCTGGGTTTCAGCTTTTAAATGAAAAAAAGTACTTCTGTATCTGGCAGCAGACATGGATAATAAATGGGCCAATTAGCCTCCTCAAAATGATCAAAGGGCCAGAATGAGGTTGTCAAAGGGCCACATTCCACCCACTAGGTCTGAAAGTGCTGTGCTCAAATGTGTCAGTCTGTTCAAATGCTTCTTTCATGTCTTGGTAATGTAAGGGGTCAAATTTGTGGGACAGCAGAAGGGCAGCAGAATAATTTCCAACCTTAAGTAGAGAGAATACAGTGAAATTTACTGCGAAAACTGATAAAATAAAGGTTAAGACCGAAATTATGGAGTGAATCTACAAAATTAGGGAAATTATATCAGCCAACCAATATATCAGTCATGAAAGTCAGAAAATCAGAAAATACATGTATATTCAACTTTAACTTGTAGTTTTGATACTTAAGTACATTTATTGGCAAAAAATTGCTTTTGATATTTAAATATCTTTAAGATCAGATACTTTAAAGTTGCAATATGTAAGATACGAATATGGTAAGGTAAGAATATGTTTAGTTGAGAAAAATTAAATAAAAGTAGCTAAAATTACCCAATTATGATTGTAACTGAATGTGAAGAAATAGCAGATATATTGTTATGACATTTGTGAATTGCGTAGCAGCAATATCTATTAAAGTTAGCATGCTAACCAGCTAGCCCTGAACACTCCTGTGTAGTGATGTTAACACCAACGCAATCCTAAAGCTCCCAGTCCAGACCGCTAGCTGAAGGGATATCTGAGCTAACTAGCTAACGGACAATTATTGCATATTGCACCTTAAAGACTTTAACTGAAGAACTATTTGTATGGGTGATTTTCACTTTTACAGAAGTAATATTTTAGCGCAATATCTTTACTTTTACTCAAGTATGATAGTGTATGATAGTGACAGTTTAATAAAGGCTGCTTCAAATTTCTCTGTCCTTAACAGACATTACACCATTTTGTAAATTCTGTTTGTTGACCAGCTGAGTTCTTATCCTCAAATCTGCTTCCTTCCTCAGCTACACCTCAGCCCACATCGGGGTGACTCTCCGACGATCTCCTTCCCTCTCGGACCACGAGCGGCGCAAAATCGTGGGCATCCTGGTGGTGATCACCGTCAACTTCATTGTCGTGTTCGGACCCTATCACCTCGTGGGCGGATACAGATTTGTGTCCTTGCTGCTGACTGATGAGCCCTGTGGATTGGAGCGTTCCATTTTCCTCACCTATCGCCTCTGCTACGGTCTGACCAGCCTAAACACCCTGCTGGACCCCCTCTTCTACATCTTCCTGTGCGCTGATGCCCGACTAGAGCTGCAAAGGTCCCTGCCCTGTTTGGGAAGGGGGCAAAACACTGGCAAAAAGATCGCCCTTACTACCAGAGCTCAACCAGACAACCAGAGGGGGAGTGGAAGTGGACATAATAATCTCCTAGAGATATAACTTGGGTTTGAAAACAGGCTTTAGTGTTAAGTCAGTGTTGCAACTCTAAATGAAAAGATTTATTTGTGTTTCAGCCTTCTGAGGTAAAAATATTCCAATAAGGTTTCTCATGAGGAGCTAAAAATTGTGTCAGAGTAGGACAAAAAATGTAACATTTGTGTGTAGCACAGAGATCCCACAGTGCAAATTATTGAACTGTTGCTTACATAAACACAACACTTTGTGACGGAAACACAATTTTACTTCTTTTTGTTTAGAATCTGAACAATGCATGATAATGAAAACAATGTCACAAACTTTTCGTTACTGTTGCGTTTACAATGATTAAAAATCAATGTTTCATCACTCATTTGCTGCAAATCATTTTTAAAGCACAAGAACGACTCAGGTTATACAATATAATTGGAATGAAAAATGTTATACTGCAATGCCAGATTGCTTTTCTTTTTCTTTATCAGAAATGTTACAGTATCAAAAAGTATAGACATTACATGGACAATGAAGCAGATACACCAACTCTATTATATTATATTAACTATTATAAGCACACTGGGCAAAATCTTAAAAAACAGCAACGGCATACAGTACTGCACCTCTAGATATTTACTTGTGACAGTTCCTAAAGCTACTGACATCTCTATTCTAACTCCTTTTACAAAGCGATACACTAAAAAGAAGCAGTAATGTACAGTGTATTCAACCAAACATACACTTGAATCAAAATAAGAAAAATCATGCAAGATGCTGTATGTTTTTACTTATAGTTTTTCTTTTTTTTCAAAGACATAACAAATAAAACAGCTTATGCTACAGTGATATTGGTTAGATAACACACTTGGCACACCTTTAGTTTTAAAGCTCACATGATAAATAGCTTCACATAAATTGCCACACAGTTAATTCCATCAGTAAAAGGACAAAGTCCATAGGATTATAATCTACTGTCTTTCAAAAGCATCGTAGTTGCTATCAGTGAAATCTAGAACTTCCTTCCTATGTTACAAATTAAAAGCCTACCAGGAATGGAAGGCATCAGACCTGCAGCCAGTGGACCCTGCCTCTTAAATTGGAAACAGCAAAGCGGACGCATCGAGGGGGGAATTACGACTGTGTTTCTCAGCAGCAGATTGAAGCAGCAGAGTTTGAAATTACTTTTGTTGTACAGATGAGAGCGATGCTTTGAAAAGTAATTATCCTCAGTTTATAAAGATAACAGGTAAGCCTGCATTGCAAAACATGCAAATTCAAACTGCCGCCCCAGATAGCAAAATTGTGCCAGACTCATCCGGCTCACATACTGCAGGGAATTATGGCGCCATGTGGCCTTGGTATGGCATACTTACGGGTCAGATCTGGCAAACAGGAGACGTAGACTACCCATGAAGGTAAAGTATTACAATTGAAGGTCAAATAATGACTTTTGTGCTGACAAAGTAAAAATAAAAGCCTGGGCACCATAATTTACGGTACATTTTCGTTCAGTTCTGAGCAACATCAGCAAGACTTTCCACTTGCGTCTGATTGTCTTCTTTTAAATACAAGGCTGGAAGAGAATTCCTCGGCTTCAACGCAGTCTCACTGGTGCTGATAGAGCTGCGAGCGGTGCTGCGGCGTCGGGCCAGCTCTGCCAGATCCTCAGCCAGAACGCTCTCCATCACCGCACCAAGAGAGTGTCTGATTTTACTGCACAGGTCAGGGCAGCTGAACACATACAGAATGGGGTTAAGAACACTGTTAAGGAAGCCGATGGTTGCTGAAATTGGGAGGGCTTTGCTTGCAAATGACTGTGCAGGACTCCCATTGGTGGCCATCATCTCCAGGATGATGAAGAAGTGGTACGGAGCCCAGCAGAGCACAAAGCTCACCACCACGGCCACTACGAGCCGAACAAAGCGGAAAGGGCGTCGGCAGCCTCTGCGAGCCAATCCAGAGTTCACAGCAGTATAGCTGAGGACGATGATTGCTAGGGGGATCAGGAAGGCTAGAAAGAGCTTGAAGAAGGCTAAGGCTTCCTTGCGTTGCTTGCATATAGGTGCACGGTCCTTCATATCACTCGGGAGGAATCGAGCATAATTGTAGTAACAAAAGATCTTTCCGGTAGGAAGGGGAATGGTGTCACGGAACAGGTAGAAGGGGATAGTGCAGATCATAGCAAAGCCCCAGATCACTCCGCAAACCTTCCCAACCAGGTGAGTGGTCCTGTTGTTCTGCGCCCACACAGGTCTCAGCACCACCAGGCAGCGGTCGAGAGAAATGGCCGCCAGCAGAGAGCCACTGACGAACATGTTGAGAAAGAAGATGGAGGAATGGATGCGGCAGAAGGTTGGGCCCAGCGTCCAGGTGTTACCACGGGCCATGTATAGGGTGAAGAAGGGCAGGGAAGCAGTGGCCAGTAGGTCAGAGGCTGCGAGGTTCAGGATCCAGATGCTGATGACAGAGCGGCGGACATGGAAGCCCACCACTCCGAGGATGAGGAGATTCTCTATTATGCCAATGGAGGAGAACAAGCCGTGGAGGGAAATGGTGAAAACGCTTAAAGAACTCATCTTGGCTGTTTGGTTTGTTGGGCTACTAGTGAAGTTAGTCTTCATGCCGTCAGGACACATCAAAAGAGCGGCCATGTCTTGAAGTCGAACTCAGCTGATGTCCTTTTGTGTCACACTGCTGAAATCTACAGAAGAGATCAGAACATGTAAAACTAAACTGAATCAGTCTAGAAAATGCACAAAACTATGAAGAGAGCTCAGAGGTGATACCTAGAGTTTCATCTAGGAACTTACTTTTGTATTCCATTTGTGTGTATCATAGGCTTTGTACTCTATTGACATGTCTACAAAACATGTTATATCACGTTCACAGTACATGATTATCACCTGACTTTCATGTTGGGACGTAAAAGGGACGGTGGCGGAATTAGAGACGACGACGCAGCCAAGCCAATGACCACGGTTCACGTCTGCGTTTCAGCATATGCTTGAAACCGCTGGATACTTTTGACAAAGGATGCAACGCTACTGGATATTCTTTAAGGGACCTCAGGACAATTTCTAGCTGTGTTTTTGTCTCCGTCTTCCCGCGTGTTCCTGCCTGTGCCTGCCTGCCTTTGTTCCCAGAGCTTTTGGTTTGTACTTTATTTAGTTGTTGCTTTTTTTCACCTCTTAGTTTTTTTTTCGGATTTGCTCCTGCTTTCTCTTCTCGTATCGCCCTGGTATGTTTCTGGTTTTTGTTCCTCTTGATTGGTCATTGATTTGTACTTTTACTTTTGTTGCACTTTGCTTAAGCTTTTCTTGTTTCCCCTATCCTGCCTCCCGCGTGTGTCTTGGGTTCTCATCTAGTTTCCCCGGTAATTGTAACAAGAAATGTAAAACTGAACCTAAAGAAATGTAATGTTGCATAATATAGATAATGTAATTTTTTTTTTTTTTTTATCTGTGGTTTTACAGGACTGTATTTTTATACATTTATTCTCGAAGTTGGGTTGGAGATATTTATTGATTCTAAAAAAAAATATAATGATAATAATAATAATAAACAGCTTCATTGCAAAAACACTTCAAACAGTCCGTGACATACGTGATGAGAAACACAGCGGGGGTGAGAGGAACATGGGTGTTATTTCACAGCTGACTCAGACTTCAAATGCAAATGATCTGCATGCTTCCATGTCATCTTTCACAGTCTGGCAAACCGAAATGCTGATATTATAAATGAGTTATTACATGGCTGTAAGGCGTCAATAAATAACAGTTAACAATTAAAAGCACTGTCACTTACACCTTGTCAAAATTAATTTGCCTTATCATAACATGTTAAAAAAAATTCACAACTCTTACTTTATATACTCTCATGTTTAATAGTTGTTACATTTTTGCTTGAAGGTTAAGTTGCAGAACTGTATTTTTGTCTGTATCAAAGCTTTTGTAGGAATGCATTATTGTGTTTTCAACTTTCAGTCATGCCTCTCTGTTTCTTTCGTATCATTTGCCACATCCTCTCTACAATGCTAGATGCTCTTTTCAAGGGCACTTGTGTAATTGTTAATCTTTGTTATCTGATGGTGTTGCACAACTTAGTATGCCGAAGTTTGAACAGATCTCTACCTGGCCTCGATCCATTTCACATATAGAACGAATGCGAAAGGCTTGCACAATTGCTAGATTTAAAAATGTTTTGGAGAAGTTCTGCGTTGAGCATAATGCATGTGGTTGATCGTGTCAAGTAAGAAATGGCAGGCTGTGTCAAGTGAACGTAACAGTGCAAAGATGAGGATTAAAAAGCCCCATTGCATGCTTATTTTTAGTTACTACAGAGGATCCTAGTCAGATTTAAATTCTGTAAAACAAATTAGCTTCTCCATTATCCCAGGTGCCAAACTCAAAGACCATATCCTTAATGAGCAAAAAAATCACCTACCTTTTCCTCTGTCTCTTGCAGGTCTGATGAGGTCTCTTCGACTTACACTACTTGTTTTAGCTTCATGGGCGTATTACATACACAGTAATAGGAAGTTGCAAACCTCAAAAAGAACTTCAACCCTTCTCAGAAAATGAAGTGTCAGCAGCAAGTGTCAAAACAACCAAATATGACATTACCTCTAAGAGTCAGGCTGTTGCTATAAATGAAATCCGATTTGTATACTAGTATCTGAAAACAGACTGTGGGTGAGGACACTCATAGAGTAAAAGTTAGATTTTTTTTTTTCCTGTGATATAGAATTCCCTTAATTACTATTAAAGCTTTGGTTTTGCATAAGTTGTTGTTTTTTGGCATCAAAGATGTGTCTGCTGACCTTTTAACAAACCACTACCAAAGTCATTTCAAACTGCAGTTTGAACATCAAAGGATGCCAACATGACCAGAAAACGGTGACCTGAATTTTGAAAATAACAGGAAAATGACAGACAAGTTTGGTGACACGGCATGCATTGAGGATCAGCAATGTGGTTATTTCCGTTCATTTATTGACTTTATTGCCACCTTCTATCTAGCCAGACGTTCCAGATGGGTTATCACACAGAACGATCTCGGGAGGCGCCGCTAGAAATAGCTTGTAAAAGGGCATGTGGGAACATTCAGAGAATATGTTGCAGGTGGATTGAAGGGCCATCTGGCTATAGCTGCCTATCACTGGCTAACTTTAACCAATCCGATCAACAGGAGGAGAGTGCTATTAGCAGAGCTGGTTGGTGAATCAAACTCTTACTGTCAGTTGAGAGAAGAGTGAAAGCCTCTTTCCATCAACCTTTGGTGCTTCTTTGCTCTTCTTCCATGAAATATACTCTCCACTTCTGATTAAACCCATGCAGTGCTAGCTATTCTGACAACTTGAGTGGCTGAAACAAACACTTCTTATTCTGGTGATCTCACCTTAACCACAGCGGCCATAAACACATAGCTTGAAGCCTTGCAAGATGGACGTTTTGCAAGATTACATGATCTCACAAATTCAGCTACCTTGCAAGGTTTCAAATCAAAACAGAAGCAAAAAAATTCACAGGTAAACTTTACTCCCCTAATCACCAGATTGCACTCACTCATTGCACTCAAACCATCTCCCACAAATATTCAAGTCAAGCCAATTTTATTTACATAGCCCAAAATCACAAATCGCAGTGTTAAGCTCGGCTGGAGTGAGGAAAACCTCCTCCAAAAAGGAATAAAGCAGAAGATACCTCAGAACCACAGACCAGGGACCCCTCTATTAATATATCTCCCAAAAATGTGCTTTTAACAAAATTGGTCTCCATTACAATACTCAGTACTTTGCTTAATTCAATTTACTTTTCAAATGTAATTCTGACGAAGGTACTTTAATCTTGTACTCCGTTGGTTAACTGGATGTGCAGGAAGAAAGTTGCTCTTGATTAAGGCCCCATATGTTTCTCATATGGTGCATTGCTGCAGCACCCCTATACACACTGTGAAACTGAACGCTCCGTATTAGCTGCGGAGTGAGACTGGCAGGATGTAGCCTATCGAAGGTAGTACAATAAGACAAAACTCCTAAAAGCATAATATGATTTAATGCACATTTAGCATATAAACACTGGCCGATGGCATAGTTGTCCTTTTTCATTGTATAGTTTTTTTAATGATATGATTTACTTTGCTCTGCTGAAGCACCTAAAAAAGTGTTTTTCTTGTCAACATTCGATCTGATCCACCTTCCTGGTCTGAGCGAGGCGTCCAGCAGCAGCAATCTGACTCGGCTGCAGCTGTCTGATACAGAAAGATAGAGACTTTTGACACAGAGCTGTACCAAAAATGGAGCCTTGAGGGAATCCCCATGTCATTATTGTTTACCCACGTGTGTAATTACAAATAAACTTCATAGTAGTAGTGTTGAGTCTTCTGAGAAAAAAATACCACAGATCATCCTACATATGGCAACATTTGGCATCAGGCAGTATACCAGTCATAAGTTAGTGTTATTAGCCGGCCGCACTTGATTTTAAGAAATGATATCATTGTCTGACACTGTAACCGTTCGTTAATATAATATCTATTATGCATTGATGATGCCTTACTTGTAAGTTGTACTCAGCATCAATGTTTTCTGACTTGGGTGAGTCTACAGTAGTGATCGTTTTTGTATTTCTGTCAGATCTGTAGTATTTCAAAGAAAGTGCTTTTAACTCTTTATTGCCGGGGGAGACTAAAGGTTTGTGGTTTCTTCATATGACTGAACTGTGAGAAAATGAATTACAGGTTTCAACATCACAAAGCCAACAGAGGTAGAGGGGTGGTGTGTTTTGCTGTG
>OMLP01010781.1:0-15557 GCA_900302685.1 Spondyliosoma cantharus | reverse complement strand
AAAATCATTTTGTTTACATGCGCCATGCATGCACCTTGAGCATGCCAACATTTAGCCTGTCAGACGGAGCCCTGGATACAAGGTCCAATCAGATGAAGCCCCAGCTAGCCGTTAGCTACTCTGACAAATTAATCGGCATCAGTTTGGTGGTGATTGGCAAATTATGATGGCTGAGGCAGGAGAGAAAAGCGATGAAAATGTGGTCGACGAAGACCTTGTGGGGAAAAGAATCAGCACTTCTGCTGTATGGACTTATTTTGGATTCAGGAGAGACGATGTGTTACAAACACAGGTACTGTGTCAAACATGCCGAGCAGTTGTTGCAACTTCTAGAGGAAACACAACCAACCTCCATCACGACCTGCAACACAACCATAAAGACCTACACGAACAATTCAAAACTAACGTTAGCCATCATTAACTGTATAGTTAAGAATATGCAAACTTCAATATTTGTTTATTTATCGCAAATTATATCGTCATCGCAATATTGAACAGTGTTATTGCACACCGCAGATTTTCCTCATATCGTGCAGGCCTAATCATAACCCAATCTTACCAAATGCAGCTGCCATGGCCTGGTGGTCAATGGAGGGCTGTGAATCTGCAGTGGGCAGGTCTGGTCTGGTGTAATCTCTGCTCTTATCATTGTTGTACTTGACATTGAGGCTGGTGAGCTTGGAGAAGCTGATTCTCAGGGTACAGCAGGCATTGTAGATGTTCTGTCCATCCAGAGACTGAGACAGAGTTGAAGAAATTTGTTTTAAAGATAAAATTTGTTTTAGGACACATGACTAATCGGTCCCACAGTGTACACGATGCACTGTGGTTACAACGATATGCTTTCATTTGATTCACATATGCAGTCCAAAAAAACAAACAAGCGTCAACAGGAACATCATGACAAGTCCACTAGTTGCACCAGTCTTACCAGTTTTGCGTGCTGAGCTGTCATACCATCAGCATACTGGATTAGAGCCTGGAACTGGTTGTTCTTTGTGAAAGTGATGATCTTCAGCACCGTGCCAAACTTAGAGAAAATCTGAGGACGGGAGAAGACACGATTAGGAATAACCTCATGATTACACTTTCGTACACGATTTTCATTTCAACTGTATCTGAAGGTTAAAGTAAATACGTTTGCATAAATATTTTAACAAGAGTCTCACTATCACAAACATGCATATTTTGTTTATGTAGCACTACCAGACTTGCAAAGTATTTTGCAGCCAATGTGAAAATGTGAGCTATGGAACAAACATTTCATTATGTCATTATTTAGTGTCACTTTAACTCCCATCATCTAAAATACAAGGCCTTTGTAAAGATTAAAAGGGAAATGGCGTGCCTACATGTAATTGAACCTGAAACTGTAGTGGCTCAGCCAAACCACAAAGTATTTACCTGGTGAAGCACATCCAGGGTGACAGGGTAGAAGAGATTTTCCACTATGACTCTGAGGACAGGGCTTTGGGCACCTGCCCCTCCAATGCTACTGGCATCTGTGGAAATGGCCATGCTTCCCATCCCACCTCCATGCAGTGCATTGACTGCCTGCAGAGCTGCCTGGGCACGCTGATGGGAAATAACAGAGGAACTTCTTAGCACAGACTGAGGAAGTATGCAATGATAAATAAGTGAAAGTGGGTGACAATTCTTTGTTCAAGGCAACAAACTTACTTGACACAAACATGAGATTGCACTGATTAAAGTATTTAAAAGAAGAAAGTTTATACCAATAAATATTAAACTTATAGAAGGAAGAAAGCCTATATTATGTGCATTTAGCCAATACCATAACTTAGTATCTGGCAGTGACTACAATAGTAAGAAAGTGTTGCATGTGCATGTGTCAGTGGAAGCCCTTACCACTTGATTGGGGGAGTTGTCCGTCTTGAGCTCCTTATGAGTTGAGTATTGCATGTAAATGGGGTGGTTTCTGATGACAGGGGTGACAGAGGAATAATAGCTCACCATCGTCTGTGCACACTCCTCGCTGTTCAGTTCCAAGAACGCCTACAGAAGGTGATCAGAGAAACATTCAATTTCTTACATTGCATATAACAATATTTATAAAGCATTGCTTCCAGACATCTAAATTCCATTTTTCTAGTTTAGTGTTGAGGCATTCTATATAGAACTGCAGGGAATAGAAAACAAGAGATAATGAAGACATTCAAGAGGGACTCAATGTATTCCTCCAGGAAACCTCAGCATGTAGAATTATCATCCTACCCACTAAACCACAAAAGGGTCATTGTCAGAATATTCAGGTCAGGACAGATGGACTGAAAGCTGATCCCTTGTCCCAGGCCAAAAGAAAAATTTCACTCCTGAGTGAAAGACAAAGGTTTGGTGAGCAGGCCTGCATATACCAGTCCTTACCTGGTTTTTCCCTTTCAGCATCAGCAAATTAGTGACCTTCCCGAAGGGCAGTCCCAGTCCAATAACCTCAGCCTCATTTATGTCATTGGGCAGCTTGCGTACATGGACCACACGTGACGGAACACCAGGACTGCGGACGTCACCTTTGAATTTTTTGGTGTCGTTGCCATTGGCTGCAAGGAAAAAACAGAAGCGGATACAATCAGGGAGGGAACAGAAGCCTCTGGTTCTTCTTGAATAATGGATTGATCGTCATGGCAACACAAACACAGACACGACAAGCACTTCAATAAAAAAAGGATTCACCCCTCCATGGCAACCCCCTACCTGAGTTCATGATATAGGGCCCGTTGGATATGCAGGAAGAAAAGAGTTCGTCGGATCCCCTCTGCAAAAGGAGAAAAAAAAAACAATGGTTCACTTCAGTGCATTCACCAATGAGGACACAGCATGGCAGGTGGAGAGCACAGCTCTCATATTACGAGCCATTGTGTGATATAGCAGGAAGTAATCTGATAACCAAAAGAAGATTGAGCAAAGAAGAACTACACCTTCCTCACCAGGAAGAATTAAGTGACCTAGGCTCGTCAGCACAGATATTTTTCTTCACATCATAATCATGTCTTCCCATTTCATTTCATTATTCTCTTCCCTAGCAGCATTGTCTAGTTAAAAACCTTGAAGTCAGTCACAATGGGCCATTTTATGTGACTTCGGGAAATATGCCAAATCATCATGTTTTAGTTAATCACACTCAAGTGTGAACAGCTATAATAGGGGGAACTATTTGGGTTTAAGCACAGACGTCAGCAGTAAAAGCTCATCTCAACAGCAGCTGTCAGTCAGTACAGCCCATCTACTCATAATTCTTACTAGGAGGAAGGATAACACATTGAAACCATCTGGATTGGAAGACAAGATGGGGATACTCCCAGCCCACACTAGTTTACGGTCCGCTGAAACAGCCTCGTTTGTCTCCAGTCTCTCTATTTAGTAGATATAAAGTGCTGTTTCAGGGTTGTGCATGTGTTTGTGGTTGTGAGAGATGAAGTATAGCAGTCACAAGAAGTGGCTCAGCAGCCTAAGCTCTACAACACTCTACAATGAAGGTCCTGTTCAGGGTGAGACTAGGGGCATTGTTTCACGGCAGCACACACACATATGTAGCCCCAAGGACACTCTGGGAGTTGAAGAGCCCCTAAACAACAACCAGTCGTGCAGGTTTGTAAGCATTCTTCTCCACCTTGTGGATCTTGGGTCTTTTGAATATGAAAAGTGTTGGGGGAATGCTTTTCAGTAAGGCTGCAAACTCTAGTCCTAAAAGGCAGGAATAAGGTGATCTGAGAGAGAAAATTTGGTAGGCCTTAAGCGGTGCAGGGTACTGACTCAGTTGCACTTTGAGCATAACACTGTAAGCAGTAGTATAAACTACCCTTTGACTTCCAGATGGGTTGGCTGAGGCAGTCACTCTCACTCAGAGGCCCACACAAATGGGGTCTGCTATCTCAATTCATGAACCTAAAGCAACGAGACATTCCTCTGCCTGTTCATAGAGGCTTCAGGATCAGGGGCCCCACTACTTTGGCCAGTATTCAAATCTTTACATAAATGGAATGCAGACAGTCACTGAGCTAAAATTATTATGAAGAATAACAGAGTGCAAGACAGTGTCTTGACAGGACGGAGAAGATAAATAGGTTATTAAGCATGAGTTGCAACAAAAAAGGAGGATAATTTCTTAAACGCAAGAAGAAAATTATGCCAACAATAAAAGCTATGGATTTTTATTACTGAATGGGTCAGAGTGGAATTTTCTAGTTGGTGGGAAAACATTTAAAAAAGCAATATTTGTTTAATAAATGAGACAAGGGCTCATGCAAGCCATGAGAAATGAAGGAAGTGGCTCCATCCTGACTCAATGGTCGTGGGCGGGCCGCGACATTATCAGTCAGCAGACCAACTCCAAACAGGAAGAGCAGAAAAGATCAGGCCTGCTTCCAGGGCTTTGCTGAACTTCCTCCTGGGGACTGATGCTTACAGTTCCATGGTAGACTCAGGCTCTCTCTCTCTCTCTCCCCCTACTTCCTCATTTCTAATAATAACCACAGAGCTATGGCAGGCTACAGTGCAGAGCAGGAACTTCAAGTCTTATACAAAAGGGAGGATTGTCTAACAGTCGACTGAAAAATATAACTAGAGCTTTTGGAGGCAGTGTGGTAGAGAGTGTAGAGCACAACAAAGAGAAAAGTTAAGTTACAAAGCCAACAGAAGAAAAACTGAGCTTATAGCGTCTTTGATAGTTGCCTCCAACACTGTGCCAAACCCAATTTTCCAACACAAACCCACTGAATGAGTATCGACTTGTTCACATCCTTTGTTTGCTCCGGACACTGACAGTATAATGGTAACCTTCAAAAGACGATGACACATTACTGGCCGACTCTGAAACTGTTGAGCAGCTTCCTCTTGCTGACAATGGCCAACCTTGAGCTTAATTTTAAAAAGCGAACACGACCTGGGGGCAATTTCCCTGCTCCATACACCACATCACACCGGATTTGCACTAAGTCAAAGATAAAGAAAAATTAGCAAGAGATCTCAGACTCTCATCCAGCAGCACTTGTAAAAAAAAATTTTAAGGTAACTAAATCTGAGGGGATTCATTTGTACTTGTATTGGTGCCTGTTAGCGACCTTTTTTGGACTTTGCTGGGGGGAAAGGAGGGGTAGTAATCTCTCAGGAAAAGCACAAAGGAGACGAGCACAGGTATAGACATGTTTGCTAACTCTGATCAGCCTTTGCCAGTGAAGGGGGCAGGGAGCTGTGCCTCACCAGGGGGCTGGAGGGGGGGGAGATTGGAATGCAACCGCGGAATGCCAGACACTCTGCCCAGACGGAATAATTACAGATTCCAGCAAGGCAGCGCTCCATAACTCACCATCATTATTACCACAGGACATCAAATCCAGAAAACAGGAAAAGTTAAAGAATGACAAATTACATAAGTCAAATCTCAAGTATCCATCAGTACCCATTAAATTAATCATTGTTAACGTGTTGAAAAACAACAGGCCTTACAGTAATGAATAGAGGGGGTGGGGTGTGTCCCTGTTATGGGCGTGTGCATCACAGTGCTTGTTTAAACAGTGTAAAGACCTTTGCCCGGGAGGATGAGGACAGTTGCGGGAGGATGGTTACAGCCGTGAGTTCAATAACTCCACCTACACATAGCTGCCCCGGGCTCTGTTACTAAGGAATGCTACTTGAACAGGCATCTTTATGGGGTAGGCAATTTAACAAGAAGCAGTTTGCCAAAAACAAATGTGTTCCTGCTTCAACAAGTTTGCACACCGCGTTTGCAAACACAAACATTCAGAGAGGAGCTGCTGTTTCAGCTACATGAGCACAGAACAGCTCCCTCATCACTGAAAATCTTAAGGGCAGATTCTTGCAAAAAGGATCAACACTGAAATACTTTGCTAATGTGTGGATTAGACTTGTGAGATGACTTGTGAAATGAAACTGACTAAATACCAAGCGCTGTGGCAGGATTCAGCTGCTTTCTTAACATTCCAGTATGGCCAACAGGCTATTAAGGAACACGCAAAATAAACAGGAAGTTTAGTTTCTCAACAGCCACACAACCCAACTGGAACAAAACAGGAAAACAAAGCCCCACCTCAGATCATCTTTTCTAAGAGAATGATCAAATATTACATGTTCACAGTCTTTCAGATTTGTGGCAACATCCATGCGTTGACCATTTGGTTGCATGTAATAAATCTTTAAAAAGAGAGTCAGCCTGCAACTGCAAAGTCATTACGCACGAGAAATGGCTTTGGACAGCAGTGCTGTAATTATAGAGGAAGCTCTTGCAAACTGACAGACTATGTTATTGAAGTCCCTCATGTCAGCACAGTTCTTTTCCATTTTCATTTGTCTGACTTACACAAAAATAAGCCCTCAAATCTTTGTTTCTTCAAAATATTTTTTGTGGCAGTGGGACACCTTAAAACCCCTGTCATAAAAATTATACATACAATGAAACCTTAATTATGTGATCTCAAAGTTACTCGAACGAAAGGGTAATCTAATTTACGGAGATAGGATTATAAATACCATAACGTAAGACATTTTCAAGCTACTAACCCTAACTACAAAAGTAATTGCAATTTAAATGGACAAATGATTCTATTGGTTATCACAATTAATACCACTCATAGAAATAGCAAAAACAAAACACATATAGAGAATACTTTCAGCATTCCTGCTGCAGATGAGGGAAAGTGAAAGAGAAGATTAAAAAGTTGCCTACCTTTGTGCCAACTGATATGTCATGGACACCTCTGTGAAAGGGGGAAAGAAAGATCATTACTACACAGGAAATGAAAGAGCATTAACCATAATCTATCACGAGATCCTGCTGAACAATTCATCACAAGAGCACATTCTGCACTCTGGAAAAACACAGCGCCTTACAAAATGAATGGCGCCAGTGCTGATCGACCAAAAGCTGTCCGACTTCCTCATTCTGCTTAACATTCAGAAAGCATCGCTAAAAAAACATAAGATAATCAGCAATGCAGAAATACAACAAAATACTTACTCAATTTCAGGGACGTAGCCGGATCCCAGAGGGTACAATTCAGCGTCTAGGCGGCTGGAGTGGGTTTGCAAAACATAAAGAAGTTACAAAACTTCACAGTGGACAAATAAGCAGAAGTGATAATGTTTTTTGTTTTTTTTTATCTCGAGTTATAATGATGCGTTGACACATAAGCAGAAGTAATAATGCATCGGATATCTAATTATAAATGTCGGGTTGAACGTTTTCTATCGAAGCGACTTCGGATCAACATCGCTGTGAACGCACCAGACTCTCTCATCCAGGTGATCAAAAGAGAAGAATTAAACATCTCGGTTTAAAACAACAGGCTCTTTGTGCATCCTACCCCGTTTAGATAAACCCGATGTAGAAGTCCCTGAGCGAATCAACACGAAATGTTCAGGCCAGACATCTTCAACATGGCCCTGGCACTCCGCAGACAAATGAATGCGGAAATGAGACACGTTGCTTTAGCTAGCGCTCGAGCTCCCGTGAAATCAAGTTAACGTAACCAAGGTATAGTTAGCCACCGTTAACCAACGTCCGCGTAAGCGAACGACGGAGTATACGCCAAAAAGTCACCAAATTGAAAACCCTCTGCGCCCAAATCTTGATTCTTGATTAAGTTACGTTTGCTTCGCGTTAGTCCCGTTTAAATTAAACATTAAAACGTCAGTCGAAACGTTCGCGTAAGTATCTTTCGCGAAGAGTAGCGACGGCTAGCATCTGCTAGTTAGCTCACGCTCCAGCTAACTGTTGCATGTTTTGATGAAAAAAAATGTTTCAAAACTTTCGCGGTCTCACGGCGAAGTGAGTCGGCCGCCCGACTCGAAACGTGCCCAACGAGCAACCGAAGTACGGAAAGAAACAACTCGGATGTCTTTTGGCCGTAGAAAATTAAGTCTGAAGTGTCGTTCTTTTTCCACTTACCCGTCCATTGCACAAGAAAAAAACTGCAGGTCTGAAGCGAAGGTAGGGCGGCAGACTTGCTTGATTTTCTTACAAAATGGCTGAACACACGGAGGCGAGCGCTGATTAGTCCAGGCACTTTCAAGAGCCAAAAGGGGGCGGGGACAAGCGTCTACTCGAGCCGCGATTGGACAAGACGACCATCATTTTGTGGAAAAAAGGAGGCCGCGGCAAATTTCCAGTACACATCACAAGAAGTGGTGAGGTTTGATTGAGTTAAATGTGATGAAAAGCAAACAAGAGGTCATCACACTGATAGAGTAAAAAGGTCAGGCTGTCGAGTCTTGTTTTTGGATAGAAAATAGGGAAACAAAGATAAATACACTGGCCGACAAATGTACAGTAAACCTCAGAAACAAGAACAAACAGTCAAAGATGAATACCGAGGAAGTGTTTTTCAGTAGTGTACTTAAGTGAGTGTCCACTTACACACTCCTTTACTCGATTAAACGTAGCGGTAATGGTGTAAAAGCACTCCATAAAAGTTCTACATCAGCTAAATGCTAAATACGCAGAAACACACGTATTTAGCACAAGTAGGCCTACCTCAGAATTGTACTGCAGCGCTTGAGTGAATGTACTTATTGATTTAAGTTCACCAATTGTAATAAGACAATTCCATAATGATTCATCGAGTCAAGCAATAGCCTATTTGTATATTGGGTTAAACTTTATCCTACACTGGTCATTAAGTGTTTGGAGACATAAGAATCCTGTCCCTGGAAAGGGGATTCTGCTCCAACCTGCAGCCTACAGATTTCCCATAATCATAAAGAGAAACTTTCTGGACCCATTCAGATCTAACCATGGTTTGAATTGTATCGAGATTGAGGGCACACGTGCTGCAGTTTTCACCATGAAAACCAACCACCATGTTTGGGTGTGGTCCACTACAAATAAGATGTTAACTCCCCCGATACCGAAGTTTATCAGTACAACAGGTATCAAGGCAGTACAACATCCTGTAGCCATGTAGTTTAGAATTGCAAAAGGCAGAGTTTTCAAGTGACATTGAAACACAGGGACTAAACAAATAGGCTGCGATGAGGGCCAGAAGGTAACCAGGTTAAAGTTCAGCGCAAACACACACACTATTTAGAGTAGGTAAGCACCCAACTGGGACATGTACACGCTGTAATCCAATCAGTTGTGTGATTAAAAGGTAGTGCACTCTTATCATTACTGAAAGGGCCAAAACATGATCACATTTTCTCATTGTGAGAGCTGTAAAGCACTTTGCGTTGGATATGAAATGTGCTACATAAATCCATTTGCCTTGCCTTCAGGCAAGAGATCGTGAACCGTCGAGGTTCAAGTTTTTCACTCAGTTTATTTTGTTGCCTGTAGCGCTTCGCAATCCTGCCAAGTAGATAGAAGTTATCGAATGTACATACTGGTTACGTTACGCAAAGGAGAAGAGGGGAAGACTTTCATATCAAGAAACATAGCGTTCTTCAGTTCACACCTACAATGGGTGTCTGAGCTGAGAAGTCACAGAGACCCTGATAAAGTATGTACAAACGGCTGTACAAAGTGGCAAACTGACACGCCGATGTGTGTGAAAAAGAAGTCTCTGCAGAGCTTCTTCCTGGAAAGTATGAGCAATGTGCATCAGCTGGTGCTGACTCGCTGTTGCTTTATCAGGGACTAATTTCTTAGTTTCACATGTTATCAGGGAAAAGAGTTATTTTGGGGGAATGACGTCGGAATTTAACGGATAAGGAGTTTTATTGTTTCACTGCTTTGTGTGTGCGTGTCCTCCTTAATCCATGTCTCATACTGTGGGAGCTGCTGACAGGGTTCCTACTCATACCTTTAACCAAAGCAGCAATTAGATTTAACTTTGTCCCTCATAGGGCCGATTGAGATGATTTCTGTGTCGGGACTTCTCATCCCAGGGATGGATTTTCCTCTTTAACCTTTCAAATCCCATCTTTAAATAAACAAACCTTCCATCTCCTCTTTATTTCCGATGACTTTTCATATTCCACTGGTCAAATCCAGCCCAGTTATGTTTTTCTTCCGATGCCAGCGTGTGTTTGTGTGAGTGTGGGAAAGCATTTCCATGGGCTTGACCTAAAAAACATCGCACAATATATTCTGTGTTCCGTCAAGTGGAACACTCCTGCCTCTTCTATTAAATGGTAAAATCTGCCTCATCACAGGCAGTGTGTCTACAAAGTGAAGCTGCCACATACACATGCTGGGATCTAGAGATTTTTTTTTAATTGTTGATTACTGAAGGCTGATCTGCTGTGGCATAAGGCTAATTGCTGGCCTGTTGATTTGTGCATACCTGACCTCCATCCGATGAATGCCTTATTTAAATGCCCCTCTGTCTTTGTCTCCCTGACTCCCTCCGCCCGTCTCCCCCTTTGTCCTTTTTCTCTTTTCACAACAGTATTTGACAACGTTGAAACAAACTTCCAACACAGTCGACGTATGCTCTCTAGTGGCATGTGATGGGAAGTGCACTTAGGTACTCTAAATCGACGCAACTACAGTGTGTTGCGGTCGTTCTAATGATGCTGCAAACCCATTTATGCTCAATACACAGGATATTAATAGAGCTGCTCTCTCTTACTTTGCGTTTCCACCCTATCTTAAATATCTCTCTTCCAATTATGATTAGAACGAGACCCTAAGGACAACAAAGTAAACATCTTGGCCAGAGACGACAGATGGTTTGAAAGAGGAGTAAAGGAATCCATCTATGTCAAACTGGAACGACCGTCTTCGAACAGAGGAGGTGGCCTAAGACATTACTTATCTTCCGCTTACAATGCAGTACTGAGTTCTCTCCCCAGACATCTTAACAACCCTTCACACCTGGGCTCACCTAGCCTCAGCAAACTCCCATGAAGGCCGGTTTGACCAGCGACCCACAAGTGGCCCTGACGACTCTGGAACCCAGAGCTCACCAGTGTCCGACTCTGTAAGGACACTCCCACACAGAGTTTAAAAAGCCTGCCAATTCCTGTCCAGTTAGTTAGAACTGAAGAACCCACTTGGATGAGAGGTGAAACATCTTCAAGAAACTGAAATGAATCCAGTTGCCTATGATACAGCACGTAGATGAAAGAGACCGATAGTTTGAACAGATTTGTATTTGTGGTAAAAATAAAAATCTTAGTCTCAAACTTTAGAATAACAGGTAATGGAATGTAACTAAATACAATGTACTCAATTGCTGCCTTTTTATGTGCAGCAGCAGCTGTAGGATGCTCTGTCTGAATTTGTTTTAACACCCAGGCTGATATCAATGCTGCATCGTTTCTTGTGAGTCCCATGTGCTGTCGTGTGAAAATGGCGGACCCCGCCACCAAAAACGGAACCAATACACGTTTGCAGTAAAAATAAAAATCTTGGCAACATTTAGAATAACCGGTGATGCAATGTAACTAAGTATAGTTTACTCATGTACTTAGGTACAATTTTTAGGTACATCACTTGAGTATTTACATTTCCTGCCACTTCATATACATCCAGTGCACTACGTTTATGTGATAACTGTAGTTGCTTTGCAGATTCAGGTTATTCATTGTTGATTGGCTATTCGTTGTGACTAGTGACGAGTCAGATGGCGTTGTGGGCTGGACATTGAGTGAGACCACAGACAGAGAGAGGATGCTGCATCAGAGCCAAAGCAGTGTATTTTTTAAGATAATACTTTATCCGCAATTGGACACAAAAAATACCATAACTGGAAAAAAGCTGAATATTGGCCCCAATAATCAGCCAGGCCACTAATTTGTCTGTGCCTACTTCTTACCTTATTGTTAGATGTTATTAATTCCCAGTAAATACACAGTATGGGTAAATGGGTAGCTCAATTATATTCTTCTGTGGTTATTGTATTCATCTTATTAGGCGATTGCATTAGTCCTATAATGAATGGATCTCTGTATAATTGCGTCTTCTCCCCAGAAGGGTGTGTTCCCATCTGTGGCTCCATCAGCTGAGATGCCAAATCCACACACGTCATTAACCACGGCTTATTTGTACGGCTTCTCTCTACAGTATGTGTACATTGGGTTAATTATATACACACTTATGTGACTTGCAGTAAACAAACAGTAGTTTTATTCAAGATTAAACATTTAGACGACCACAGAATAGATGAACAGGCATTGGTCTAACACAAGGTTGCTTTTTCTGCTGCTGTCCCAGAGACCCACTATCAAGCGAAGCTTTAGCTCAACAAATTTACATGTATTTTTCTATGTACACAGATGTATGTATGCCTATAGATTATGCACACATATATACATGTGTATATGCTGTACATAAATACATAGACTGTCAGTTAGTCTCCTGCATAAGGTTTGCATCCTGGCAAAATGTTCAACTTTGGGTGTAGTTTTCTTGTACATGTAGAGATTTTTCCAAGACACCGACAGTAGTCTGCATATTCTCTGTTGTCCGAGCTGCATTTGTTCGTCATGAAAAATGAGTGTAATATTTGATCGTAGTCGTGTTTGTGACCCTGCGGACTAGAAGGCAGTGTTCCTAGTGGGTCATCGTGACCAGGAGCAGAGCAAGTAAGAAACCCCGGTCTAAAAATGGCAGCAGACAGACAAGTCCAACCAACTGAACCTGACAAAGGCACCGACAATACACAGATGTAGTCATCTTTTTTTTTTAAAAATACACACATCAAATACAATATACCGCCTTGCAAATAGGCCATAGGAAAGAAAAAAAAACATGAGAGTCAATTCCAGAAACAAGGATGCAAGTTGTACAATTACAGTTGAACTGTTCTTATGGAGAGCATAGACTATATTTCATCTGCCCACGCCTGTCGACCTCCCTTTGGAATGTTAGAAGGGATCATTTCTCTGGTGGTAAATGTAGGCAGGACTCGAGAGAGAATGCATCTGGCACTGAAGGTTGCAATAAAAGACTCTCTTATTCGACAAGTGTATGCAGGAGGCAGTAGATTCCCACAATCCCTCTCCCCAGCGATTTGAGTAAGACGGTGGGGAACGAGATGGAGAACAAAAAAGAAATAGTTGGTGGATGGAGAGTGTTGGATGAGACTCAGGGTTAGCACCAACTTTAGAGGTTTTTTTGAACTGCGTGTCTCCGAGCATAGAAAGGTGGGTGCTGTGTGCGTTTTGAGGATGAAACGGTGGAGAAGACGAGATAATGGTGATGGTGAGTGGGTGAATCAGAGACATGGGTGAACCTGGGGGGGGAGCGGAACAAGTGGTGGCACAGAATCACTCACCCGGCTGTCCAATGGCCTCTACTGTACTTGCTTTAAAGGATAAGTTCACTCAAAATGAAAACTCATTGTTATCTACCCACCGTCTTGCCGATGGAAAGTCGGGGGGAAGTTTCGTAGTCCGCAAAACATTTCTGGAGCTCGACAGCAAAACAGCGTTCTCCTAAACAACTGAAGTATATGGGGACTTCTTTTATAACGTCACGAAAACAACCAAGAGAATCGGTGTAATCTAAGTCTTGGAAAGCCCCCAAAATCCCAAACTGATTTCAAGAGGTGTGTTTGCACTCTTCAGTGCAGATGAGCTCGTGCACCCCCTTCAGACAGGGTGCTAACTCTTTTAGCTTAGCGGCTACAGTGAAGGTTTTGGCTTAATAAAGGTTGAAAATAACTTATTTCCAATCAATTTGGGATGCCCTGGCTTCCCCAGACTTGATTTAGCTGTATGGAGCAGTTTCATTTAATATATTTATTTTTAATGGTTGTTTTTTTTTTTTTTACATTTTAAAACAATTCTCTATGTACTTCAGTTGTTTAGGAGAATGGTGCCAACGCTGCCAAGCTCCAGCAATGTTTTGTGTAGTACGGAAATTTACCATCGGCATGACTAGATGATAACTGAATTTTCATTTTTTTGGGTGAACTTATCCTTTAAGAGCTTTGAGTCGCTATAGCGTACATGCACAATTTGTCTTGCTAGCAACCTGCACAGCTAAAAATGGTTAGACTGTTTTCTTCTTAGAGAATATAGCCTATACAGTTACTAAAAAGCTTGGGTATCCGGGCAATACTAAATTCTGCATATTGTGTTCTAAGGCTAAAGAGATTTAAGGTCTTTAGACTACTCAAAAGTCCCCCCTTTTTCTGTAAATCTATTTAAAAACTATTGGGCCCAGGTCTACGGACAAAAAGGTCAGGGGTTAAACTGGGAGCGAGCAGGACAGAAACCAGCAGCCGACCAACACACAGTGAAATTACAGTATCATCAGATTTTATTTGGTTCATAAAGAGACAAAAAAAGCTTCGTTGTTTTTTTTTTATTATTTTCTTTTTACGGCGGGCTGAGCGAGCCCGCCTCTTCTCATTACGCCGGAGAGACGAATCCCAATTTAACCCCTGGGTTTTACATTCATGTGAGCGTGATAGCGTTTTAATAAAGACCGAACAAGTGACAAGACAGTCAAAACAGTTGCAAGGCTTCATGCAGTGCTACCTCATACAGATTTACATTGACTCTACTGTTGAGAGAACAGAATTATTCAAGCATTTTCTAATAGTTGCGCAATGTTTTTCGTCGTGACTCTATTGGTCGTGAAGTGAGTGCGTCCATCTTATTTCGAAACTAAAAAAAAAAAAAAAAGCTGTGGTCTTCATGTACGTGTGTCACATATACTATCTATGAGAAGCTAACGTGGTTTTGCGGCGTGACTCTAACTAGCCTCTTTGTCGTCGTGCTGCGGATTTTAAACTTAATCTCTAACACCGCCAGTTATATGAGCCGTCACCGATAGAAAGACTCCTTTTGACTAAAGATATGAGCACGTGTGAGTCTAAGAAAAAGCACAGACACTTGTTGTGATTGTAACGCAAATCTGGTAGTGCTTACAAGCTTTTACATGCAGTTAATGGTTGGAGATGATATAGAGAAACCAGAAAACAATAAATACATTGTATAAAACATAATTTCATATCAATATATTAAAATACTATTTAAAATAATATCTTAGACAATATTGCAATATGAAATTGACCGATAAATAGTTGGTAGGCCTACACAGAGAAATATATATATATATTTAAGTATCTGTGTCCTTCATAGTTTTGCTGTTTTTGACTTAAATGATTTAAAGTTTTTTCCAGATTTTTCCCCCCAGTGGGAAGCAGTACAATCCAGCGAGCTAATACATTTTTTCTTTTTTTTCTTCTCCCCAACAATAATAACGATGAACTTACAGTACACAGTCCCATAATAAAGATATACATACTGAATACAATATAAATGTCAAGACAGAAAAATAGAAAAATATCAATAGAAATCAAAAGTCAAATACATATCAGAGAAAGTATACGGAGTAAAGTGTACTTATGAGTCTGTGGTTCTTGTTGTCGTAGCTGGAGCGTGTATTGGCTCTCATTGTTGGTGTATTGGCTGTGGAACTGTACTTTGATTTTTTGTTTTTTTTCCAGTCCTGACACACACTCGCACACAGGCGCACACACACACGCACACACACACACACACACACGCACACACACACACACACACACACACACACACACACACACACACACACAGCTCACATGACCGTGCAGCATTTGCAGGTCTGTTTCTTCTCCTTCTCCTTCTCCCCTTCCTCTCCGCCTCCG
>OMLP01010778.1:4256-14953 GCA_900302685.1 Spondyliosoma cantharus | reverse complement strand
TTACAAATTATCTATTATTGTATTATACACATTTTTTAAATAATATATGACAAATATAATTGTATTTCCATTATATATCACTTTTATTATTCATTCCATCCAAATATAACTGTTTTTGCCTCATTTTGAGTCATTCTACCAGCTCTGTATACATTCTCAAATTCAAGATCATACCTCAACCCCCTACTCTAGAATCCCCCTCGTCTTACTGTAAACAACAGGACAGCAGGGAATCATCTTTGGAGAAGCCATTTTGAAACGTGTTTTCGAGCGTGAATATAACTTTTGACCAGTTTTGTGAGCACAGTTAGGAGGAAGATATCTTTGTAATCTGCAGAGCCTCTGCTTTCGAATGACGCATCGTTTGCGTGGGTTGCTTTAAGTGGTGAAATAAGCATGAACAATAAAGTGGACATACGCGGTTATGACGTGGTTACATGCCCATATAATGTCTTGGGTACTTAATTATGTTTTGTTTGGGTGGCAATGCTTGGTAGAGGCTTTCAGCTGAGTTTCTCCCAGTCATTTTGTGTGATACAAGTTATGATTGGTGCTTCATAGCATGTGCAATGATTATATGTACTGTACGCATCTCACTTTGCCCCCTGTTCAGAGGGCTCTTGTATTGAATAGGCTAGACTAGCTTGTGTCGGACAGATAAATAAGCCTTTTACATCGACAAAATCAACCATAAAGAAATAAGTCTTACCGGTTCATGAGAATTCAGTCTTGGAAAACCATTGTTTTCCTTATTTCTTTCTGCTGTAATACCTTCTATAACAATAGACGTCACACTAGACGAGACGGGACAATGTAAGAAATTCAGAAAAAAAAAGTCTGTACTGCTTCCAGTTAAGTCCCGCACCTTCCGGTGGACCCCATGAGACCTATGGGATCGTAAAATATACATGGGTTTCATCAACATGTTACATGTTATTAGCACAAGAGACAATTGTCCCGCTTAAATGGTCTTCGTTGAAAACCCTCAAGCCAGTGCTCCTGGTGACAATCAGATATCCACAGGTCACATTTTTATGACCAATCAGTGCAGAAAACCACACAATGCCAAAGAGTGCACATACTTTGAATGCCATACGTTTCATCTGACAGTGTAAGAGTAATTTGGCTTCAGAGTAGTGATGAAGAGCAACATGTAATGATAACATGCATTTCTTTCCTTTTTAATCCACTTTTGGAATCTTATATAATCTTGTAAATAAAACAAAAAAAACAAAATCAAAATCAGACAGATCAGGGAGAGTCAAAAGGGACCAGCAGCCAGCCTTGCATGAAATTCCTCTGGATAGTTTTTTGCTTTGAGGGGTGAGTTAGGCCAATAACATACACAAATGATCACTGCAACCGTGTGTGAATTAGTCTTTAAAGAATGAATTAATAAAAGGGATTTGCTCTTTCCTTCATCAGAATTGCAATAAATCATGTTCTGCTTTGTTTTCTTTATCTATTTTCGCAGAAACAGTTAAACCCCCCCAACCAAGACTGATGGACACAGGAATCGCACAAATTGTGCACAATGCACCACCCCATGTCAACGACTTGTAGTTGACGCGTCGTCTTCCGGGTCCAATGAATGAATGAAACACTTGCGCGTCGTATGCAGTCACCAAACGTTTATTCATGCCGTTGCGCCACCGTCAGCAGCACACCTGCTGAGTAATTACCTGTGGCTCTATTTAACAATTTCCTGCACCCACAGTACAGAGCCCCACCTATTGTGGCATTCAGGTATTACATCAAAAAAAATAAACAAACCAAAAAATGGCTCTAACACCATTTCAAATAAATTCACGTGACTGTCGTTATGACCTTGAGCTGTGTTTCTGTGAGTCAAAAACAATGTTTGTGTTTAAAAACAATTAGATAAAGCCTTTAACAGAATGCAAGCTTTATTTCCAATGTGAAAGATGACAGTCATTTACCTGCATTAGTATTTATATGGATAAATTCTATATGGTGCAAATCGGGCAATAGGTGGCGCTTTGGTGGCAGTCTAATTAATGTGAATGGAACTAAATGGGAAAATCTTCAAATCCTATTCAAAACTTATCCACTTACAACCTCTTCTTGTCCCTCATACTTTCAGCTAGAGACACCATTCCGACTTTTAAAGAGTCAGAAGACCTTGCTAACATTACTCTCCATCCTTGAGAATTTCGGTAAAATCTCAGGGTATAAAATAATCCTTCAGAAAAGTGAGGTGTTTCCTATCAATTCCCTAGCCTTATCAGACACTTATTCTTTTCACACATTTACCTTTAAGGTTATTCATAATCAGTTTACATATTTAGGGGTGCAAATTACAAACAGTATAGGCAGACTCTTCAAAGAAAATTTCAACCCACTAGTAACTAAGGTAGAGCAGAACCTTAAACGTTGGATGCCTCTACATCTGTCACTTGCTGGTAGAATAAATGCTATAAAAATGAATGCGTTGCCCAGATTCAGTTATCTTTTTCAATGTCTCCCAGTGTATATCCCCATGTCATTCTTTAAACGCCTAGACACACTTATATCGAGCTTCATCTAGAATAATAAAAGTCCACGATTGAGCAAAGCCTATTTACAACATCTAAAGATGCTAGGTGGTATGCCTCTGCCCAGTTTTGAGTTGTGTGGAAACTATCATCTAGGTGCCAGATACCACAGCACACTTTCAGGGGTCTAATGGAGTCCATGCCTCGAAGGGTCAGGGCTATTTTGGCAGCAAAAGGGGAACCAACACAATATTAGGCAGGTAGGTATAATGTTATGCCTGATCAGTGTATCACCTCAGTGATATGAGTCCTTATCACCTCAACTATTTAACTAACTGATGAAATTATCATCTTCAGTTGTACATCAAATAGCATTGTGGAATAAAGTGAACATTGCTGAAATAATATCTTCTTATTCTGTATGTCAGTTTCCACACAAACAAACACACACCCTTCTCCAGTCAGCTCACCTGGTACATCTTCTCCACCTGCAAGGATATAATTCCTAAGAGGTTCCCAGGGTTCTATGCTGCGTGACATCAATTGGAAGCATGCCAGCTGCTAGGGACGCCTGGGACTCTGAATCGTAGGCAAGTAAGTTTAAAAGCCTGCAACTCCACTCCAGTTAGTTAGAACTGAAGAATTTTCTTGGATGAGAGGTGAATCGTCTTCAATAAACTGAAGTCCACCTGCCTACGTACAGCACTTAGAATTACCATAACTTGGATGACTGAGAACCTTCATCAACAAATAACTGATATTTTGGCAGGACATACACAAAAACTTTCAACTTTTCAAATCTATCCTCATTTAACCATTTTTTTTAAATATCTCAAACACCATTCATCACATTATCAACAAAATTAAGTAGAGATGCATGCTTCATATGGGATAATGAATGATGATTAGGGTTTCAAGGTATCACAAGGCGACTTTCTTAGATTGGATTTTTATTTTGTTAATCGCTGTGAGCTTAAAAATACAGTTGATGCCACTTGTAACAATAGAATATATAATAAAGAAACATCTTATTAACTTTTATTAATAATTATTTATATCACTACATACGTGTACATGTTCCAGTATTATCTACATATACAGGTGACAAATGAGAACATATCCCAAGGCAATTCTTGTGAAGTGTGTGCATTTGGATGACAGTGGATTCACAAGGGCATTTGGCAGTCCTGTCACATTCTGCACAATGGTACTTATTGCTTTGACTTATATGCAGTAATATTCTAACTCAATGAAGCCAATAATGTAATCAAACTACTGTTCACCATGACTCATCTTACAAATTAAAACATTTCATGTGTATATGTGTACTGACAGTGGGCACAATGCACAAAGCAATCTTGCAAACATACATTATGTATAAATGCCTTTTACTAGCTTGACTACAACCAGGATATATGCCTACATACAAACTCTGTTAGGGCACAATCTCACCATAATACACAAACATACAAAAAAGAAAAGTAATTTAACAGCATGTGTCATTTAGTCTTGTTAATCTACAGCAAAATATAGCGGGTGAGTCCCCCACCTCGAAGCTCCCGTAGGCGCTGGCAGTGTCGTAACATGTTCAAAATCCCCTGAAATCGTTTGTCCACCTTCATCTGAGTAAATTCACGAATGTCGTCCTCCACCACAAAATACTGACCTGAAAGACAGTTGAACACCACAGTGAGACCAGTGTCACCAACAGTCTGTCCAGGGAAATCTTCTAAATTTTGGTGATAACTTCCCACAAATCTTTTCTGCGCATGCATTTTAACAGCAAATTAATTGCAAAATCTAACCATCTTAGTATGAAATACAGTTCTACTGCTCTTGTAACTCTTAAAAGTAATAATTATGGCATTTAATGATTGGGATGACTTTCAGGCCAATATGAAAAAATATCTGAATATACAGGGCCAGCACTTGACTCGATTTTTGGGACATTTTCCGACAAAATAATCCTGCAGAAGTGATTATAATATTGGTTTCAAACTGTAGCCAACCTCTTTTATGTGATCTAATTCATGACATTAATGAGACACTTTAGATGGTCTACTCTAGTAACTCAGTCTTGGACATGAAAAATATAAATTTACCTGAGATGCTGTCAAACAGTCTTTGCCACTGATGGGGTATCTGAAGTTTGTTTTTAAATCATTTGTAATGATCGCCAGAATAATTCATTTTGACTCATCCAAAGCATGAATTAAGATTGTATTAAAAAAAAGAACAACAACCCTCATAACAAAGTGCTGTTCTCCTAATTTCTTCTCTTTGATGAATTTAGTACAACCATATCTGTCCGTGGGTTTTCCTGTTTGTTTCTCTGTACAACATATAGCAGAAACAAATCATGATCCATTTTCCTAAACTGTTGACACAGCAGGAGTGTGAAGCGCATATTTTTGTAGTGATCGTTCTTGTTGTGGACAACCATTTATACTAGAGGTTGACTGATAGTGGATTTTTAATGGCAGATATAATAACAATAGCTGGGAGAAGGAAAAAGCCGATAGCCAATTAATCGGGCGATATGAAATATTGTATACATAATTAAAATGGTGATTATTTTCTGTTTGGATGGACAATAACGTGGCTGGATTATTTGGAAGAGACAACACCACATTGGTAAGTACATCATGAGGTAACATAACGTTAACAGAATGGTTTCTGTTCCTGCCTGCCTGCCTGATGATGGTGTTGCATTATATATTTGAGAGTAGATAAACTAAAAAAGGGTTAGATGAGAGAGGTTAGGGTAGAACAAAACAACCCCAAATCACAGAGATGCCGATTTGCACGGGACTAATATTATCACATGACCTCTGTGTTTAGTGAAATATGGTAGGTAATTTGCGGTGGAATTTTCACTTTACAAATTACAGACATGGCAGATTCGCACAGGATTATGATCACAGACGACCTCCGCAATTATTACAAATTACTAGAGGTCCCCAGGTAATACTAGTCCCGTGCAAATAGGGCTATAGTCTACATTGAAAATCGTGACATTAATCGAAGTCTGTAGTATGGGTACTGCATACACACAGTTAACATAGAGCAGTAACCCCTCTGTGTCAATTAGCTTACTTTAGATTAAGAGGGAGATTAAGAGGATTTAGATATTTTCGGCAGGAGTGACCCTCAAATGATGATGATTGATTCAGCATATCCTCCATGAAAAATGGTGACGTCAGTGGAGGCTGCATGATCATCAGCAACCATCAGAGCCAAGCTCAGCCGATAACAATAGTTTGTAAAAGGTCCTATCACCGCCAAACCATCAGCCAAACCAATTAATTGGTCGACCTATACGTTAAACAATAATCCTGAGTGAACTGTCTACTCTGCGAGTATGAAGCTGTGAGGAGAACATTTGACGAGAGATGTTTGAGATTTTGGAAGTGAGGATGGAGGAGAGAAAAGCTTATGTCTTTTTCCTTTGACAGGACACTCTAATTCTGACCATATGATTGGTTTGAACACATAGTCGAATACAAACAGTTGCCAGAGAGAACAACCAATTTTCATTTGGTCATCATGTTGGAGCAAGTAAGTCTTACAATAACATTATGTTAACATCTTTCAGAAATCATATTTTAATATTGTTTGAAAGTATTGAATTTGTTTACTGTAGTACTACAGTTAGCCAGCTGGAAAACAGCATCCCTCTCCACGAGTAAGAGCCAGACCCATGGTTTAATTCTAATTTTTTCCAGAGCACAGTAAAGCTGATTCACACACCTGAATGAACACCAGATCCCAAACATTAGTACTGCCAGTTTGTCAACTAACCTAGTAGAGGTTTGGCCAATTAATTGGCACTGATAGGACCCTTACAAACTATTGTTATCAGCTGAACTTGACTCTGATAGTTGCAGATGTCTGCGCAGCCTCCGGCGACGACACAGATGAGTATGTCATCATTTTTCATGATGTTGACGATGATGATGATTTCTGACTTCTGATTTGAGATTCTCCCTGTGGATTTTAACTTTAGTCACTGACTTTTTCTGGGTGGATTCGTGGAGAGTCACCAGTCTTGGGAAACATGTGAAGCACTGAATTTAATGCTGGATTGTCTGGTTTTATTGGATTGTCTGTTTCTAATGGATAAACCGGTCTGTTTACAATAACGATATCAGCATTAGTTGCATTTATTCAGATCCTAATCATGTCCATTTTAGTGGTCTTATCTGGAACTCTGCTTACAAAACCTGTACATAATAGGTATATTTGCATTAATGGCTACAATGTTTATCCTACAGAATAGGCGAGGTGGCTATCTATATCAAATTAAATTTTGGTGTTGATCATTTTATGCCGATGAGATGTTATAGGCCCCCCATCTGCCCCTTATAGCTATTGTTGACTCTTTAAGCTTCTGTCTCAACTGAAATACAATGAAATACAATGTATCTCAGTTGAGACTCAATACTAAATGTTTTTCAAAAATCATTGACAAATATGCCTTTTGAAAATGTTGCATTAGGTGTTTTTCTAAGTAATGCAATTGATCATTGGTCTTATTGTGTGAAGCATTTTGTTACTTTGACATATGAAAAGTGCCATACAAATAAGGTTTGATTTATTGATTGGTTGATCATTGTGTGATAGCACTTGCGCGAAATACAAGAATCCTTAATTGTAGCCCCGTTTTTTTGAAAAACATTAAGACGTTTGTTGAGCAGCTTTTTTACATTATTTGTATAGTTTTAATTGTTTTGGTATTACTTTTATAGAACCTTAATTGAGATTGTAAACAAACAATTAAAATTAAAGGATGTGATAATCCTCTGTTTACAACTGAGCTATCTGAACTGCTTCATGAACTTAACACTGTATGGGCCAGGGCACCTAAGTCAGGAACAGAGGCTGACTGGCTCCTTTCTTGGCAATTAAGAAATAAATGCATTATTCTCCTCCAAACAGCACAGCAAAAGCAGGGTTTTTATTCGTCAACAACCACAGAAAACCTCAAGAGTCCAGAGAAATTCTGGAAAACCATCAAATCATTAGGTTCCAGCAGTAACTCAGTTAATCTGCCATCCAGTATTTTTATGGAGTCCCTGAGTCCTGGGTTACTGATCAAACTGAAATGTTGAATTATTTTAATAAGCATTTTATTTCCTCTGGTTTTTAGTTTAACTGTGAAAATTCCAGTATCTCCAATTATTGGCAGAGCTAATGGTAATTCTTCATCCTATCAATGATCAATTATTTGTCAACCAACCCCTTTACCACAACAGAGGTCATCAGAGCTTTAAAATAACTTAATACTAGAAAAAACAGCTGGTCCAGATAATTTAGAGCCACTACTTCTTAAATTGGTTTCAGAATTAATTGCTGAATTTACCCTGTCAACAAATATAATCTCCAAGGTGCTAGAATCTCCGGTCAGTGTGCATGTAAAATAATACCCGGCTTCCAATTCCACGCTCTCTGTGCTTCAGTCAGGATTTCACAAAAACCATAGTTCTAGCTACAGGTGCCACGAAGGTCATTAAGAACATAACTGAAGCCATCAATAATAAGCAGTGCAGTCTATTGCTGTTAGATTTTTCCTAGGCCTTTGATGTTGTTGACCACAATACTCTAATTTGACGACATTTAATATTTATACTGATGACGGCCATTTACTGCTTTGCACCTACTCCTGCTAGGGCTTTTGCCTACCTTCAGCATGTATTTGAGTAGAAGAACAACGTTGTCAATTGCAACTCACCCTACATGCAGATAAAGCTAAACTTATGTTCCTTGATCTGCTTTAGGGGCACGCCATCACCATCACTGGGATGTTTTTATTTTAAAGGCCATTCTTCTAAACTCCCTATTTACCTATTTTTCTTTTGAACTTGAAATATGGAAGTCACAGTCTTTGTTTTCTAGACATTTTGCCATTTGTTGTTCCTAACGTCCGAAATGAATTGGGAAAGAAAGTGTTTAGGTTTTCAGCACCCACTGCATGGAATAAGCTACAGACTGAACTTAAACTTCAGAATATTGTAACACTGAACAGCTTTAAGACTATGGTGAAATCAATTGAGTCCAGCTTGTCTGTGTGAAAATGTTTTATCTGATTATTTGAGTTTGCTTCTTTCTGTCAATTTGTTATTGTAGCTCTGTATTACTGCCATTCTAGGCCAGGTCTACCTTGTAAAAGAGATCTATGATCTCAATGAGAAAAAAACAAACATAAAATAAATAGAACATCAAAATCAATCAGACAATAAAAGTGTGTGATAAAAGTGTGTGATAAAATCTTACTGAATGAGATGTGAAAACCAAATCATCTCCAATGTGCATCAGTCAAAAAATGAAAGCTGCAAAGGGAAATACCTTTCGTATCTTTGGTCTCCTGGTTCTTAAAGCGCTGGTGCAGCTTGCGTGCATTACTGTTGAGAGATTTCAGCGACTGACGGAGGATCTTGTATTTAGCTGTTACAGCCGTGTTAATACTCTGCACCACAGCATTAAGTTGATCATATGTTGCACGTCCTTTCATGTACCTGAGTGAAACACAACATTCAGCATTTGAAAACAAAATAAAGGTTAAAAGACACATAAAAAAACAAAAAACAAACAATCTTTTGGCAATATCAAAATATCTCCTCTTTAACATGCTATATTTACAGGGACAACTAGGGGTATGGTCAAAATTCCACGCCACAATATATGTGGGGTTGTGAGGGCCTGCTTGCAGTTTTAGTGTATACACAGCTCAAAAACATGAAGGGATCACTTAATTGTCACATTATAACACCAAGTCAGTTAAATTTCAGGGATATCATCATCTGTCCATTTAGGAAGCACAAGTCATTGTGAATCAATTTCACCTGCTTGGTGCGAATGAAAGCGGCAAAGGGTGCAATGGAGAGGCAAATGCAAGACAATCCCCCAAAAGGGAATCGTTTTGTATGTGGTGGCCACAGCCAATTGCTCTCTCCTTATCCTTCCTGAATGATTATTTTGTTCTGTGTTCTGCTAGTGTCCTTTTCACATCTGGTAGCATGACGCAAAAGCATCCAGTTAACACCAGCTCACCAAGCGTCGCCGACACAAGGTAACATAAATATTGATGTTTAACGTAGCCTACCATCGCTAGTTGGAATGTATAGTATTTGTAGACTAGAGGCCGTAGCTTGATGTCGGTATGACTAGATATCATGTTAAGATGTGGAAACTAATTCGTGTTAAATAGCAAGAGAGTAATAGCCTACACCAAATAACTCCTTTCAACACACACACACACACACACACACACACACACTCAGCTCGTCTCTCTCACTCTCCCTCATGCACGCATGCACACAAACAAACACGCACCCTTACTCCCGGTGTTAGGAATAGCTGGAATAAATACCCGTAGGTTTTTTTCAGGAATAAAAGCCGATTGCTTGGTCTATTTAACAGACCTGTCATTTTCGTTATGCATTATTTGGTATTGTTTATTAACAACAATAATTAATGTAATTTTTTATTAGATTACTCGATTAATCGATGGTGTAATCAGTAGAAAACTCAATTCTAAAAATATTCGATAGCTGCAGCCCTAGTTTTATTATTTTATTGTATTGTATTATTGTTATAAATTTATATTATTTTGTATAGAAAATGCAGTGAATAGGCCTACGGCCTCTGCAAAAAGTTGGTGGGCTACTTCTCCCACAGCTGGAGAAAGAGACAGGATCTCCAGCAAGCACAGAAGCGCCTCAACTTTCCAGTGCATTCACTTATAACTGAGTGCCAAACTAGATGGGGGTCCAGGCAGTTACTAGCTCCATTCACACTGGCTTTTGGGTGCGGCTTTAGTACACCAATTCCCCACCTCTGTCTCAGTGTGAATCTCTCGGAGGCGGCAAGGTTGGAAATTTTGCTCCGGCGCTGATACGCCTCTGGAGGTAGTATCAGGGCCGTATTATTGGTGAACCGAACCAGTGTGAACGGATAAGCCGGCGGAGCGGAGGCGTGTCAATCGGACATCGGTTAACTACACAGGTCCCTCACTCACCTTAATACAGAGAAATGTCCCACAAAGCAATGTTACATGACCAAACAAAAGTAACGTAGTAACTGTAACTGTCTTTGGCAACTTATATGAGGAAAAAAATACCGCAGATATATGTGGAGAAGCGTCTGTCTTCCCACCCGTCCTACCGACTCTTCGTCACATTTCTGCCCGAAAAACAGTGTTTC
>OMLP01010777.1:0-24117 GCA_900302685.1 Spondyliosoma cantharus | reverse complement strand
TGCAAGCCCCCAGAAAGTGTGCCAGGCTCTGAAGCCAGCTTTCATAGTGGCCAAACCATGTAATTACATCGTCATGTGATGCACAGGGGCCCAAACAGAATTTTCCCCATAAGCTTAACATTGTGAAAGAAGCGTCACCAAAACGGTGGATAGAATTTGTTTAGTGTCACAACCACCTCAAAAAGACTTGTTTAACTGTCAGCATTTGAGCCATTCGGTACAATTAAATTTAGAGTCTAGAAGAGCCACACCATTAAATTATTTTAAAATTATGTTTATTTTAAACTGGAAGTTACTCGGCTTAGTTGGGATTGCAAAAAAAAGAAATGATTGTGGTTATTATTGCAGTCATTCACAAATGTCAATGTTCAGTTTGAAACAGTTTTGTAACTTACTTAGGATTCATCACAAGTCTGTATATAATCTGAATCTTGAGTCTCTTTATCTTGTTGTATATATTTTACTATTTTTATCTATTTTTTATACTTGTTTATATTTGATATTGATTTGTCAAACTAAGAGCTGCTATCTGTGTTTTGTTGTTTTTGAAACAATTACAAACATCTATTCTATCCAATTCTATTCTATGGTACTCTATAATAAAAAAGAGGAACAAAAAACAAAATTCATCCTGAGCATGCATTCATATTTATATTAGTATTTACTTTTATACTGTTATTATAATACTACACACTGCATGTGCATTAGAGCTATAGGTACAATTATCCATCATGTCTGTATATGTGAAAGGTGTATGTGTGTCGCCAAGGAGGATATGTGTCCATTGTTTTGGTTGGTTAATTTGTGTGTCAACAGGATTACACCAAAAAAACAAAAACTTCTGGTGCTTAACTGGATGCAGGAATGTTTTTTACATTTGATCAGAGATTTACTGATGCTGATTGTTCTTGTTTGCAGGTGTGAATGCAGTCGGAGGGCTGACGGCTGCAGATATGTGGCTTTAGGGGTGCAGCGCTGCCTTAGCCGGCACCATGCAGCAGAAAGGTGCGATCCAAATTATCGAATGGGAGGACCTGGACAAGAGGAAGTTCTACTCCCTGGGTGTGTTCATGACCTTGACCACCAGGGCCACCGTCTACCCGGCCAGCCTCATCCGTACTCGACTCCAGGTGCAAAAGGGGAAAGCCCTCTACTCCGGCACCTTGGATGCTTTCTGCAAGATCCTGCGAGCCGAGGGCGTGCAAGGCCTCTACCGTGGCTTCATGGTCAATACGTTCACCCTGGTCTCAGGACAGGCTTACATCACCACCTACGAGCTGGTGCGCAAGTATGTGTCCGAGTACTCGCCCAGTAACACGGTGAAGTCGGTGGTGGCAGGAGGATCAGCATCCCTGGTGGCTCAGACCATCACTGTGCCCATCGACATTGTGTCCCAGCAACTGATGATGCAGGGACAGGGCGAACACCTGACCCGCTTCAAGGCCAAACCCAAAATGATGCTTGCAGCTTCCAAACGCAGACTGACTTTCGGGCAAACCCGAGACATTACGGTGCAGATATTTGCAGCTGATGGCTTCAGGGGATTTTACAGGGGTTACGTGGCATCGCTACTCACATACATCCCAAACAGTGCACTCTGGTGGCCTTTTTATCATTTTTATGCAGGTAAATCAACACACTGTTGTTGTTTATAATAGCTGTTCTTAGAAAACTCCCTCCTTGTAAAATGATCCACAGTCATAGTCAACATTTTAAAAATATGCAAAACTATACAGTACCAATTCTAAAGATGTGGTGAAAAGAGAAGTGAAACAGATGCCTGCAAGAGTGTGTTTTTCTGCTACAATTTAGGCAAGTTATAGCTTCACTTAAACAAATCTGTGGTGATCTTTGAATATATTGACCTTACAATGTTTTTGTACTTTGTGTTTACAGAGCAGCTGTCGTTGATGGCACCAACTGAGTGCCCTCATCTGATTCTGCAGGCTTTGGCAGGACCAATGGCAGCAGCAACCGCCTCCACCATCACCAACCCGATGGATGTTGTTCGAGCAAGAGTACAGGTAAACAATGAAGCCACCATTGTGCACCAAATTAATATATTATATATATATAACGGAAATTAGATATTTACTTGCCAGGAACATTTTGTTCTTGGAAGGATGGAAAAAACTTTTAGGTGAACTAAAGACGATGTTGGACTTTGATACGAGAGGTAAGAATTAACCAAAACACAAGTTTGTCTCAATCCAGGGTGAAGAGTCATATTTACAAGGCAACAGTTGTTTGGTGCAGAGAACATGAGCCCATTTGTTAATAAATCTGCAGAACTAATAACTGAGTCTGGCCCTCATTGATATTTCAGCACCAAATACAGCTGGAGTCAGCTGCTTTTCTCTTCAGATACACTTCCTCTTTTTCTGAACATTGCTCAACAGTTTCTCAACTTGTTCTTTGTTGCAATTGAACAACAGACTGCTTTGATAGCACATGCTAGTAGAACTTTGTGTGTAGCTGATGTTTTTGTGCATCCCACATGTTTTACTAGTTTCCTTTTCTTTACATGTCATTTCATTAAATTTGGTGCTTAAACATTCAGAACAAAGCCTGTTAGCAGAAGTTGCTTGACTTAAATTAGATCTCTAAGCCAGGAAGACAAACTATATAGCATAAAATTAGCAGACATACAATTTCATTGTGTGCGACCCAGTAGCTTAGTTGGTAGAGGGTGCTTCCCATGAACGGAGGCTGTGTCCTGACGTTCTCCGCCTGAACTGTCAAATAAAGCTTTACTGCTTGGTCCACTCTTCCTCAGCAGAGAAGTTTCCCTTTTGTGAAAGAATTGTTGATTGTTGACATTTTTAGTTTGCTTACCACTCGAAAGACTTTTCCTCCCTGTTGCCTTAAGAGTAGAAATTGGAAGTTCATTCTTGATCTTTGGAAGCAACTGTTGACAAAACAATTTTACCTCAAGGTAGGGGTGCAGCGTTAAATGCGTTAACCACAGTTTAAATGTCACTATTTTATAACTGCAAAGGTTTGGCTACACAGAGCTTTTCTGTTCTCACTCTTATAACAGCGACATTGTTAAAAGTAAGACTTTCAGGTTAATGTAAACCAACAGCAACAAAGCAGGAAAAGCACTGCGCCATTTTTAAATGAACACTTGCCATACAGCATGTAATTCCCTAAAGGGTGGAACAGCTATATAAGAGATGCCCTCAGTTTCCTCCTGTCATCAAAAATGCTCTTTGACCAGATTTTTTTCCCCACAAATTATTAGTTTATATGGTTTCTTTGTTGAAAGGCGCCAGCTGTTTAGACAAAGACTGCTGTGTGGACAAAATACAATAAACACTGCAATAAAACACTCATGTATATGTCCAAAGTGTTGTGAAATAAATGAATGGATTAAAATTGTGAAACCACAAATCCAGGACTTTTCTTCAGACAGTTTTTACACAATCAAAATCTGGAATTGTTGCATCCTTTCATCAACGTCCATTTAGCTGCTGTCATGGAGCTTTAGATCATATCAATCATATCAATCATACCTATCAAATAGTTTACTAGCTTTAGTAATGATCTCCCTTCTTTGCAAATAGCAGACATGGTCTAACACTCCCCTGTCTGTTGAAGGTGGAGGGACGTTCATCCGTCATCGAGACGTTCAAGCAGCTGCTGGCAGAGGAGGGCATCTGGGGGATGACCAAGGGGCTGTCAGCCCGCATCATTTCCTCGCTGCCCACATCGGTGCTTATTGTGGTAGGATATGAGACTCTGAAGAGACTGAGCCTGCGGGCTGATTTAATAGAGACGAGACACTGGTGAAAGGCCAGAGGGAACCACACTTCACCCCAACAAAGAGGGGCAGGAACCTTTCACACAGAAAAGGAGAGACTGTGGAAAACGCTCAGCTGTGTAGCTGCTTCCACATGCCTCTTAGATCTGTGTTGTTTTTAAATGCAGGTACAATGCAGCAGAGTGAAAATGGGGATGTTTGTCTTTTCACTTGGTGTTATTGTTACCTTGCGGTTCTTTTTTTTTCTTCTTTACTGTCACTGTGAAATCTAAAGTTATCACTGAAACTGTTCTGTATTTTTGCCAAAACTGAATGTCCCCATTTAAAAAGAAAACACGATTTCTTTAAAGTTTTACAGTTGACTGAGGACAGATGGCAGATAAAGCATCCTCTACTGTATATTTTAACAATATGGAATCGACTGAACCAGTGTATTTTTTTTCTGCCTGGATATGTAACAGCTTGGGGTTTGTTTGTATATTTATGGTATCATATTTTTAATGATGCAATATGTAAGAATTTTGGTTTAAAACATTCAAAAATGAACTAAAATATCTATATGTACTATGTTGTAGAGATATCCACCATCTAGACCTGGCCTGTCGAAGCTCCCACTAACTGCACGGCTAACAGAGCTACCTAGCGAACGGCAGCTACAGTTAGCAGTAATCACGTGCTGATCTGTGCCCCTTATTTGTTTGGAGTGACCTTCAACAAGTGGCCAATTCTTACATATTGCAACTCTTGTCAACACTTAATACACCTATGGGTTCAGTTTGGCTAGATCAATTTTTTTTTTTTAATTAAGGTATTCCACAGTAAATTACAGTATGTATTTTAAGAGAATATTTGACGAGGCCAGTGTAATGACTTCTCAATGTACCAAAATAGACACAAATGCCCTTGTTGTTCTGTTGAGCATGCCAAGAGTAGAACAGCTTGATATCTGTGTGCATTCCAGTGAAAAGATACTTTTGTGTAAAATAAAGAGATTAGCTCTGATTATAATATACAGCAGTAATGAGAATATTGTCCGTCTGTGTGATAATTTAAAACAGACTTCCAAGAGTATATATAACGAGTTAAATTAGATTTATCTCAAGAGGTTTTTGTGAAACCTGGCCCAAGTATGTGCATTTAGACCGAAAGCCTTTCTGTAATATGTAGCCATGTCAAGTGATTCATTTTCCAGCAGTCTGTAAAGTCAGTTGTGCAGGTATAATGATGAATTCTACATAAAGACAAGTTGAACGGTCCAATCAGGTAGGTGTTTCTTCTTCTTTTTGTTCTTGTCTGAGTAAGTTGATTGTAAAAGAACAAAGTGGAGTTTGACAGAAAATGGCGGATGCAGCAGAGCAAGTGTAAACGTTGTGTTACAGGCCTTCGACCACATCAGAGACGTGGGAATCCAGGGCCTCCCTCATAGGCCACTTCTACTGTTAATACATCTGTTGTGCTTTATAAACTGTTTGGGGTGACTGAGGATCAAATCTGCAACTATTTGGTCACAGGGCAGAAAGTTAAACCACTGGGATGTTCTGCTGTTTGGCTAAAGCGAGAACGCAGAGGGAGGGTAAAGGTAGCAGCAGCACCAGCAGACTAAACTAAACTCCAAAGTTGCCTTCAGATCACTTAACATTTGAGGTGACAATTACTGCCAAAAAAACATCTCAGTGAGGTTCTTGTCTTTTATGATCTGTAAAAGGTTTTAGTTTTTCAGCACTTTTTATTTGTACAACACAATGTTCAAGTGAAAAGAATCATGAATTTCCTCCAGTTTCTGAACTGATGTGATTAATTAATGAAAAACAAATTTAATGGACCTTTGTCTGTATGGAGGAAGTGCTACAACTATGTATATCTTGCAACTACGTTACCTGCTGTGTGTATTAGAGATACAGTTTTTGAACTTGTCCATCTTTGATGAAGAGTAATAAAGACTTCAGAGTCACTGCAGTGGTTAGTATCTGTTTTTATGGTCTGTACATTTAAGAATCTTATTATTCTGTTATAGCAATTACTGTCAATTACACATCAATGTTATCTATGGTGAAAATTATTGTCACTGTTTGTCTGTTTTGTATTTTTCTTATTTCTTTTTAATGTGACGTTTTTCATTCTAGAAGAGCCAACTATAACATAGCCCAATTTCTCCCCTCAGGGATCAATAAAGTGTACAGCTGCTGGGCCACTGGGGGGAGCACTAGATCATACTTCACCTAGTTTAAATGTACTTTATAATAAAGGGAAATATGTAAAACATTGTTTTTCTCATTATATAGCTTCATATATGTTTTTTAAACTCACTTTTCATTATTTAATAAGCAACATTATCTTTCATGTCAGTCACATTTTTTAATCTTGCTGTTCCGGGGCTCCAGACCAGAGAGCTTATTTCATCTGAACCCTAAGACATAAAGACATTCTGGTTCTGTAACCAAATGATACCACTGACATGAAAATGATAATTAGTTAAAAAATAATTCAGCTCAAACCAAAGTAAAAAAGCAACCCCTTTATTTGACCGCGGTGGGCCAGTGCAAAAAAGAAAATCCATTACATTTACAGCTCATCTCCCCCCCTCCCCTAATTAACAACTTCAAATGCATGATTTGAGTAAACAGCTCTGAAGACTCTCTCCTCCTGTAGCCTGTACTGGACGTCGTCCATCACATGGGGCAGTCGTAGATGTGGATGGCGCGATCGTCTCCAGCCGAGATGATCTTTGAGCCGGTGCTGTTGTATTTCACACTCCACACCTGCAGATAACAGGGACAGAACGGATTGCAAATGAACTGAGTTACACAGACCAGTGTCCACATTTATTATATATATCCACAAATATTATACCTAGAGTAAAAGTTTATTAAAATGTTTATTAAAAAAAAGTTTTCCCGGATGCTATTCCTTGAATGTTTTTAAAATACTTTAAAGATCCACACATGTATTAAAGCATACAAAAATACCACATTAAAATTGCTCCTATTCCTTCTCCCTCATTAAAATTCCCAAAATATATGAATACTCAAGTATCTTTCATTTCACAATTTAATCTCTGGACACAAGATGTCTCTGACTTCACTGTAAAGTCCATTCTCAGTGTTTGTGCATTGGAGGCTCAAAGTTTCCACATCACACTTGTGTTTGCTGGTTATTGGACCAGGATTTGCTTCCGAACTATTTGTGATGTCACAAATTATGCTGGTTAGCCTGCCTCTTAAAATCATTGTTTCAATGAGCCTTCTAGTGTCAAACTCTTTACATACATCTTCCTACACAGTGAAGCTCAAACATTCAACTCTTGCAACAAGCAGAAAAACACACTTTTGAATAGAGAAGCTTAGCAGCGCATAGAGCTAAACAGACGAGGCCCAACAAATGCTCTAAATAGAAGAACAAAGCAAAACCGAGCACTTCATTTGGCTGCAAACTGTCCCTGCAGATTTACTGGTTTTACTGTCATTTTCACGATGAAACAAACAAAACAAGATGGCAGAGTCAACCTCCTCCGATCTCTCCGTGGAGCTGTGCTTCTATCACAAAGGACAGATCATCCCCCCACAGGCGTCTGCAACCGGCGATCTAATGACAGCTGAGATTATTGGTTTTACCCGAGCTGAAGCATCAGAGGAGGGTCATTTGAGAGGCCAGTCGGTGACATTGGCTGTATTGCCCCCCCCCCTCAACACATTAGCACCTATTTTCTCGCTTTGAATTTGATTATGACACACTCAGTGCAGAGATAGAGGGTTATCTGTGTCACCTGGTCTTGATGGTCGAAGAAAGTGTTGATGCACGCTCTGGAGCTGGCGTCCCAAACCTTCACACTCTTGTCGGACGAGCTGAGAGCGAAAGAAGAGAGAGAATGTTTGAGAATGTTTTGCGTTTCATCTTAGAAACAAAGATTTGTGTTGTTAATCTTGGTCTGTAAAAACAGCCTCAGCTGCTTTGAGTGTTAATAATATCTTCAGCTTCAGGTCTTAAAATTTAACCTCTGATTTGTGGCAACCTGAAGCTGTTTTGAAGTTTTACCTCGAGACAAAGTGGGTGTTATCTGGGGAGAAGGCGACGTTAAGAACCCAGGATCCATGTCCACTGAGTGTGCCAGCCAGGTTGGCATGTTGCCTGTAAAACACACATTATTAGAGCAAACAAAAGCTTCTTTCTTTTTTCCTTCAATATGTTTAGTAACACCCCTAACAACCTTTCCCTCCCATGTTCTCTGCGTATATATTCTATTTCATTATGAATATCTGTTCTTTTTCATTTTGGTACTGAAATTTCCTTCGGGATGAACTGGCTTCTCAAAAGAGCTAAAAGAAAAATTCTGGCGAGTGTATCCACCGCAAGCTGCCAGCTGAACTCACACGTCATATATTTTGATGTAGCCGTCGTCGGATGCTGTGACCAGGAGCTGGGAGTCGGGGGAGAAAGTGAGGGATCTGATGGGCATGGCGTGACCTGAAGGGAGAGGAAACAAGTCAGTTAGCTTCCTCCCTGAGTCCTGGTGATCTCTGCTTCGCTTCTGATTTAGAAAGGTTTAATACGGCTGAATCGAAGGTTTTCTGTCGTGAGTATTTTGGATTATTTTCTCACTTGTCATAATCAAATTGCTTAATCTGTTAATTTAAAAGACCATTTAAAGAATAACTGATATTAAATATGGTTAAGACAGAGACACCATTCACACTATTACAACACACTGTACCATCAAAATGATTTTTAAGCTGTTATTTTATGGGAAAATAAGCTTCATGATGTTGCTTTTATATGTGAACCCACCTTCCAGTGTGTGGAGCAGCTTTCCAGTGGCGATGTCAAAGATATTGATGATTCCATCGATAGCTCCGCTGGCCAAATATTTTCCATCAGGGCTCTGAGGGTGCAGAAACAAAATCAGAAATAGAAAAAAATGTGGAGACATGAAACTGGATGAGCTATAAATAGTTCTGCAAGCTTTTTAAGACAACCTTTGGACCCAAAGAGGAAAGGCTCAGCGTTAAAATAGAGGGAAACATTGATGTGAACGAGAGGAAACACAAATCAAGATGAGTTATTTTAAAGCTATGACAGTGAGGTCTCAGCCTTCAGAGACGTCAACACACAGCCAACCAGAGGGTGATTTATGGCTCCTTACGTAAGCTATACTGAGGATGAATTTTCCTCGGGTGTCCAGAGAATATTCCTTCTTGCCACTTTCCACACCGAAGATGTTGACCTTGCCAAGATGACTTCCTGTGGCAATGTACTTAGAGTCTGGGGAGAAGGCGACCGACCACGCATCGACTGGAGAGAAGAGCAGACAGACAGACAGAGGGAATGTTGAACACATAATACTATTTTAACAAGATCTATCGCAAATTAATGCAATGTGCCTTGTCAAAGTCTCTTCATGATCTATCAATGTGTCTCACCTAACTGCCCCTAAACACAACACCAAATCATAAGCATATATAATGTAAATAATGTATTATAATGTACATCCACAAAAAGAAAACAGGTTTTACATTAAGAGGACTCACTTCTGAATAATCTAAATATACCAAAATACAGTTGGTCCACAGAGGGGAGAGAAAAAAAGGGTCTTAAATCCACTGACCCAGAGCAACCACTGAGTGAAACAGGGCGTCACTAATGGAAGGTGACATGGCATTTAGATGAAGTACGGCCTGATACAACACACATTTCTGCGAGTGGGGTTTCTGAGGTGAGAGTGAAAAAAATACTGCGTAATGCTGTGCTACACAGCAGAACAGACAAGCTGTCAGCCCCTGCAGGTTTATTTTAATACGAAACCTGGTGACAATTTCCTTTACAGCCACCTTATTCCAGTGTTGGACAGTAAAAGGCAATGATTGAACACTCAACACAGGAAGACCACAGTATCAAGGTTAGGTCAGCTGTATTTTTATCAGACAGGCATCGTGGCTGTAAAAAAGGAGCTCAAAATCATTTTTCAAAATCAATTATTACAATGATTATTTTCTCAATAGATCCATCAGTCAAAAGAAATCTTTCGATAAATCAGAAACTAGTGAAAAATGACACAACTTCCTAAAGATGTTTGAAGTTATTCAGTTTATCACATAGGACAAACTACCAAAAGCAAAAATAAAGAAATTAATCAATTAATATACTATTAAATGCCTCAAAAATAATATTAAATTTAAAAAAAATGTGTCTATGAAAAGAACTGAAAATCAAATGGAAAATGATATCTATAGGGTTAGACTCAATACAAAGGCAGATACAGAAGCAAATTAAAACAGAAATATCAATTTGAAATCAAATTTTATGAATCAATTATTGCCTACATTTCTTTGGTGCATTTAATGGAATATTAAATAATTCATAGAGATATTCATTTTATTTGGGATTTTGGCAGTTTCAGTCCTCCACAAAGAGCAGCACTAAATTCTCACAAATGAGAATCAAAAACCATCAAATATTTGGGATTTGTGCTGGAAAACTGACTTAAACAATTAATGTATTAATCAAAATGGACTTTGCTGACTATGTTCCCGTCAATCAACTAATTAATTAATTGGCTAATTGTTTCAACTCTACACATAAATGAACTAGAACAGTCTTACCTGGCCCTGCATCCATGGACTTGATCTGTTTTCCTGACTCCAGGTCCCAGAGACGGATGTGGGCGTCGAGGGAGCTGGAGGCAGCGATGGCTCCGTTGTGACTGATGTCCACTGACACCACACCCAGCTGGTGGCCCTCCAGAGTCCACTGCAGCTCCAGCTTCTCGTCTGACCTGCAGGAACAGTGCGACACGGAGATTATTCCGTCATGTCAGTTCAAATAAACTCGACAGATAAGCCAACAATTTGTAAAGTGCTTTGAACAAAGATAATTTTAGTTTTGTTACATGAGAATGGACTTTATCTGTAAACATATTAAGATCAAAATCAATCTTCAGTCGATCTTTGAACCTAAAAATGGAATAAACAAGTGTGCTCTTGAAGTCTCCAGCTGTGGTCTCAAACAATCCCCTCACTGCCCCTTCAGTTGAATAAAAACAGTCAGGACTGCTGATGTGGAATGAACACAGACACGTCACATCTTGTCAGAACACTTGACACTAGACACTTGAACTCTTACAGAATGTTCAATGTTTTTGATTTGTCACTCATACTGATCATTTCTATCTTTTAAGAAAATTAAGAAAACAAAAAAGAAAGAAAGAAGACAGAAGAAAGCGGCTTTACAGCCAGCCAATGGCTGTACAAACTATGCATTTAGTTAAGTGGTACTGTCACGAGGAGTAGTGTTAACAATACTCACCATTTCCAGACTTTCACCATATCATCTAGTGAACCAGTGACAATCGTTTCTGTCTTGTCCGCTTCACTCTTACCCCACGCTGCTGTCCAGATAGCATCATCGTGTGCTGAGAGGAAACAAAAACAAGTTAGAACTCTGATGTGAGTACAAACAGTGTTTCTAGTGGAGCTGATGGGAAACGCATTTAAAACACAAGACGTTTTATTATTTTATTGTCAATAACTGCTTGAAAACACAATCAGGTAGTACCACTCTTGATTGTTCAACTTAAAACATGTAGGACATTTAGTAAGTTTGAAAAAGATATTAAAAACTATGTAATTAACAGATATATAAAGCCATGATCTATAAGCCAAATTGTCATTATTATGATAGATTACAGAATGCTTTTAAATTCTGTCTTTTTCACTTGACGTTAGCTCTTAATATCACATAGGATGGGTATTGTAAAAAGCTTCAGCATAACACGCTTTAGCTTCACGACTCCCGCTGAAGACTCCATAAATCCTTATGTGTATGTATTGTCAACTGTGTCACCAAGTAATTGCCTTTATTTTTCACTGAGTGTCTTGCAGTATTGTCTCTATTGCTGATTGCAGAAAAATGTGCAAAAATATGCACATTTAATTACATTTCAATTTCATATAAAGAGTCAAATTAGTTCTGAGAACAGTTTATTTGCTGTGTAACTCACCATGTTCTTGCTTGAAAAGAATGCTGTACTGAAATCAGAGCACAAACTCAGTTAGCCTTTCATCCAGAAAACAAACAAAGTGAGGAAACGCTGAGGGTAAATATGAAGCTATATGAATTTGTTGCTTACTTGGGTGCTCATGTTTTGGTCCTGGGAGTTGGACAGCCAGTTAGATTACTTTTACCTGAAACAACATTAAAACGTGTTAGCTTTGACAAAGCAGAGAATCTTAAAAATCAAACTAGTTTGCAGTTGTGAAATGGAAGTACATTCACTCAATTGCTCAATTATCTGACTGCTATTTTACAAATTAAAGGGGTTTGCTGATGAGCTTATCAAATATGATTATTTGTATAAATTAAACCATCCAACAGTGTATATGACGTTTAGTTGATTAATCAATTAGTTGATTGACAAAAAATTCACTGGCAACTATTCTGATAATCCTTTAATAATTGTCTTTTTTTTTTTAAATAATAAAGTTTGGACTGTTTGGAGAAAAGAAGATTTCACTTTCAGCTTTGAGGTGTTTGTGACGACAAAGCAAATAATCAATTGATTAATGAAGAAAATATTCAGCAGATTGATCCATTGTGAATACAATCATTAGATGCAATACAACATAACAAAATAGCTCAACTTCAACAAACTTCCACATTAAAATCTTGCTTTTACATGACTGACTTAGCAATAATAAGGTAATGATACAATAACAGCACAACAGTCAGAGGGGGGCATTTACTTGCATCGAGTACATTACGTTGAGTACATTTCCATGACTACACGTTGACTTGCAGTATTTCTAAGGTGTGGTATTATTACTTTTTTACTTCAGTAGAGGATCTCAGATGTTGCTCCACCACTGCTAGTTCGACTGCCAAGAAACAAACACCTTATAAGATTTTAAGTTTGTAGACCTGCTGCAGTTAAAGGCTGAAAAGACGAATGAATAACTGCTGAAATTAACACATTTATGCAGCCAAACAGATTGAAAATCTGCTAAAATACTCTGGTTTACGGGAGCTAGCTCTGATTAGCAGCGGCTATCACAGCAGGTTAGCGCTGCATCCAGTTGGCAACAAAGTGCAGTGTGCAGTTTTTAACGGTTACAAGATTATCAGGTGGTCGCCCAGTTTACCGGACCAACTATAGTAAAAATATACATATAACATCATTTAATATGCGCCAACGTACCTTCAAATCTCCTACTAAGATGTTTTATTCAATTTCTGAAGCTCGTTCATTTACATGTGAGACGCCATGACAACATTCGTCGTAAATTCCGGTTTGCGTCTTCATCGTTTGTTAAACAAAGGCTGGTGAAGCGCACTACCGCCACCAGCGGCACAGCGATGCAACAGCATTTCTACAGCTATGACTGGAGTTGAAAAAGATGTTTGAATCAATTAATCTAATAAATACAATAACAAATGAAATAATTACATACACGTTTGAATTGATAAAACTGTTAGTAATTAATAAAGTAAACTACAATATTCTACAATAAAGTGTAGAATAATTGCGGCCAGTGAGGGCCCTGCGATGAGCTGGCGACTTGTCCAGGGAATGGCTCCAGCAACAAACTCCACGACCCCATAAAAAGGGTTAAAGCGGTTACGGACAATGACATGACATGACATGACAATGTGTAGAATAAGTCAGAAAGATGGTTGTGAGGGGGCGTCAACATAGGCATGATGAGAAAACAATGACAGGAAAGCATCCTGTCAAAAAGCAGAGATAATAAAATATATTTGTGAACAGAATAACGAAAATCAATATGAATAAATTAGTAGAGTAAGACAACTGGAATTATTAGGCTACAGCTCATCCTAGAGACTCCGATTTAGGCTGTGCCACATCTGTGGTGCCCAGACGGCCAAAACTAGATCAATATTGTGAGACTTCAAAATGTTCAGCAGCTCCCTGCCTGTCTAGACTGAAATAATGATGGCTTACAGTAAAGAAAAACCTCTATGCTGAAGAGAGAAAGGCAAGCAAACTTGAGCCTCAAGTGTAAGCAGAAAAATATTTCCCCTTTTTGACAGTTGCTGCAGCAGCAGTCTGAGCTCCACACACTCAGAAGATGGCTGTCAAGATAAAGTTTCAAGAGAATATTTGCAAGTGGAAGGAAGCAAATACAGCCTGGGTGTTTTTAAATAACTGCTGGAGTGAAGCTGAAACGGGCAGCTGAGTTATAGAGAAATTAAATGAGTGTGAACCTCCTGACAGCCTGAATGAAGAAGATGAGAGGTGTCCTATTTAGAGGTGTGTGTGTGTGTGTGTGTGTGTGTGCGTGCGTGCATGCATGTGTGTGTGTGTGCGCATGTGTGCGTGCGTGTGAGAGAGAGACAGAGACTCGTGGGATTTTTTTTAAAGCCGTAAAATGATTCTGATATTTGCAACAGTTACTCTTTGCATAATATAATTCCAAAAAACATGTCACACATAGATTTGTTCTTGTTGGGGTGTAAAAGTCTTTAAAGTAGCATCGAAACCATCAAAGATGCTAAAGCCCCACTTAGCCCACAAAAATAAAAATTGACTATATTTAGGGTTGGCTGATCTTTGAGAAAGAGTGCATCACTTCTGTTCAACAGTCAGGTCTTGCATACAGCCTACACAATCTGCATTCAATGGAAATATTTTTAGAAATAAATAAGTCCCTTTTGTGTTGTTGGGAAGTCTCTGACGATTATGAAAATGTTGCCTTCCAGTTTAATCAAGTCCACATCTTGCCGACAATGACGCAGATTCTACACAGTGTCATTTTTGTCATCAATATGAGGTATTCGAATAATTAATCAAAGGATAAAACCTCACTAAAACACACTATAATGTAACTATGCACAGATGTTTACATGAGTTTATTACTAACATTGCTAACGATTCTCACAGTAACTGACTGGGCGTGCTGGATTTTACAATACCTGCTGTGATATCAGGGATCTACTTGTGTAAAGCGTAACTCTATTACTGCGAAAAATGTTTAAAGCCTTTTGTGGCTCCAGAGGAAGCTGCATGTAATCTGATAAATTGCCTCCAATGATTTCACTCAGTTGCTAAGTTTCGTTGTGGGTAATGTAGGCACCAGGTTTGGAAAAGGAAATAGAAGGTTTGGAATAAAATCGGTGATATCTCTGGTTCTGCTGTATTGATTTTGATCGTCTGTTTCTAAACTATACATTACCCACAGTACAATTTAGCCACTGAGTGATATCACTGGAGGGAATTGATCAAATTACATACAACTGCACAAAAGGCTTTTCACTGTTTTTCTCATATGTTGTAGTGCTCCCTCAGACCTGTAAACACACTTACATGTGTACATGTGTAAAATTGGTGGCGTTACCCTTTAAATAGCTGTTGTGGTTTGAGGAACCTTCAAATTTAACCTCAGCCTGATATATATATATTGCACTTTTGCTGCTTGTGTCCATGTGTGAGTAAGTAGTGTTATAGTTATAACATCTGACAAATATTGTACATTAATAAACACCCTTTATCAAATGTTTCTAGACCACTTATAAATGCTAAACAGGGGACTTAAATATAAACCAACTGTTCCCCTTTCTATTTCTGTTTACTGCCATGATGAAACTCTTTTGATTTGTGAACACATGAACCACCTGTAGAGCTACAGACATGAATGAAAAACCAATATTTGACTGATGTGTCCCTCAGTTTTTAAACGGCTGTTCCAAAGACTGTCATATCAACGCTTACAGCCAACATTATTTAGCTTTTTGGTACATATCGTGGAGGGAATATAAATCCTTTAAGCACCTATATGAGCACAGAGAATGTCAAGCTCTGAAAAATGCATCTGTTCTTCCAGCCTCGGCAGGAATTAATTTCTTCCCCCGGCATTTTGCGTATTTTTTCTTTTTGTTTATCCTGCAGGCAGAAAACGATCATTGCGCTGCTATTTTCAGCCGAGTGATTCATTCGTATTCTCAGGGCAATATTAATGGCGGGTAATGAAGCTAATGTAATGACATCAGCTGCAGGATGCTGAAAGCGGAGCAGGACCACTGTTGTTATTATCTTTGATATGACAAAATGAAGCTTTGAGGGCAGAACATCATCCTGTTTGTGTGGATCATAGTGAGATATCACTGTAGAGTGAAGAGCACATATTATATTATAGTTTTGCTTCAAGAGGAGAAAAAAACCCATAAATGCTTCTTTTGATTACAAACAAAGAGCAAGCTTGGATGGATTTAGCCTTATAGATGGCAGCTTTTGCCTTCGCATACTAACTTTTGGAGATTTCCAGTATTTTTTAGATGTATAGAAGTACCTCTGTCTTTTAAGCACAGCTTGACATGGAATATAGCTGTAAGACGTTTTTAAAAGTTTCAGCTGCTTATATAATAATCATTTTCCTCCTTTTGGCTTTTAAATGATCAGTCTGGCCTGATTACGGGATTTGGTCTTGGCAGACTATGTCCATGGAAATAAAAATGATTAATCTCCCCCAAAAAAGTAAAACTTTTAAACTGAGGTGTCTGTTTCTAAGAGGTTTTGAGTCATTTAAATCCCTCTTTTGGAAACTATTTTTGATCCCACAACCTACTTAAAGATGAAACAGTGAAAAGTTTGAATTTAGATGAGTGCATTAATACATGTGCAACCACTAAAAGCTGTGTTTGATTGTTGGTGTTCAGCATACATATCATTTTCATACACGGTGGAATAATCATCGGCTTCCTCTCCATTCATTTGGATAATATTCCCTTTCTCTCTGTTTCCTCTGTGGACGTAGAGATGAATCGAGGACAGTGAAGGTGAATTCAAAGACACAGACGGAATGAGTGCCTTCATTTAGCGATCTGCTTTTCAACAAGTCTGCGATGAAAAATGGGTACGTCATTGTATTTATTGTAACTTGGCATCTAAAAGCCACTCATAATAACAACGTCTGTATCATGCAACTCTGTCTTGAGAAAATATAATACATTAAAATGCCCAAGGTTCATATTTCTTTAGGTTATTTGACTGGGGCAATTATAATTGATTTACAGACAAAAAACATCCCCTAAAAGACAACACCCACAGTCTGTTCACCCCGCTGCCATCTGTAACACCAGATTACAGAGCAGCTTCTTTCGCCAGGTAGTGAGTCAATTTATCATTTTACCCTCCAATTCACTCAACAAAAGTGAATTTGTTGGGTTTTTTTGGTCATGTTTTTTTTTCTTTGCAGTAGCACAAAGGAGCTTAAACAAAATTTCATTTGCAACAAGTTTTGTAAAACATTTTAATAAAGTACATGTCCTAGTGTGTATGAAGTATACTTCTATTTAAAAATAAAAATAAAAACGATAAGTAATATGTATTACCATTTATTATAATTCCTTGAAGCTGAATTGCTTTTGGCAGCTTGCCTCTAATACATCATGATGTTGTGACAGTGTTACACCGATGATGTAGCATAATAATATTGACCATGTCAAAACTCAAGTTTTTAATGTAAATATATGTAAGATAAAATAAATGGGACATGTCCTGGTGAAAAACAATCAGTTCATTAATTCATTAGTGTATTCGTTATGATGCGTATGATGTAATCCATAAGATTAAGGGGTTTAATTGCATATTGAAGTGATGTAGAGACAAACATTAAGTATCAGAATAATATGATCATAATGGTCTCACATTACCAGCCCAGTCGCCAGAACAAAATGCTGTCATTTTACATTTCTGAAAAACATGGAAACGTCAACAATGAATCAACCAGAGCAGGAGCACAGCGTTGTTCTGACAAAGAGTTGAAAATTAAACACAAAGAAACGTAAACTTGATTGTAAAGGGTAACTTAACTTGATGAGATTGGGTCGCAGCCACTTATAATGACTAATACATAATTAATACAATAAAAGACAATGCATAACATAATAAATACACAATATGGCCTGGGGGACATTCACAACAAAACATCCAAATGATTCAATATCAATGAAACGGACCCTCTCTTAGATCCATGTTTGTAGTGCTGGATCGAGTTTTACTGTAATATCTTACAACTGTTTCGTCAACAACACTGAAAAAATCAGAAGACGGGTACATCAGAACAACCAGAGGCAGAATCCCCCAAATGATCACACATTCTTTAACAATACATAATTGATACAATACGGTACAATGTGTATGTAATAAATACACACTTCTTTGTAAATGTCCCAGAGGAATTGGCAAGGAAACATTGAGATGAGTCGTTATTGGTGCAGTAAAACAACTCTTTGTTCTATGTTTGTGCTTCAAGATTAGTTTTGGGCCAATTTAATATCTAATCTTATTAAGTCATCAGTGCAGAAGAAAACAGTAGAGCCAGAGTAGAAAATCCAAAGATAAATGTTTAAGCAGAATATTTATTATTTCAGGGATATGTTCATCTTGAATAACTTATCAGAGTTTAACAAACTTTATTCCCTGAAAGTAACATAACTGTTTAAAAAGAAAGCTTCTTGTCATACGAGATCAACAAAACAATGAATATTCATAATCAAGTTCCTGGCAGAGTGAAGCACATTATAAACGCTCTGAAAGGGTGAATTCAGTAGTTTTACTCCCCAGTGAAAGCAGACACGTCAGTCTCGCTCTCCTGTATTAATGGGACAGAGCTTCCAGGGGGAGGGACCTCCTCTGACTCCCATTAAAGACAGCGGCTATAAAGAAGCTAATGACAAGATTGCTGCCAGCTCACAGAGACACACACATACACACACACACACACACACAGACGAGGCAGAGCACGAGTGTGTGAAGAGAAAACAGATATTAAGGAAGCCCAGAGAAACACTTGGGTGTAACAGTGCGAGCGGGAGGCTGGAGCACAGGGAAGGAGGAGGAGGGTGAGAAAGAGTCAGAGAGGGAAGAGAGGAAGAGAGGCATCAGAGCGTGGAACAGGTTCTCTCGGCGGCTCCTTTGCACTCAGCCTCAGCAGACATGCCTAACTTTGCCGGCACCTGGAAGATGAAGAAGAGTGAGAATTTTGATGATCTTCTCAAAGCCCTGGGTAAGCACCCTCTTCTCCTCCCTCTCCTCTCCTCTCTTCTCCCCTCCATAGGCATACAGCGCTTCATCCCTGCATGAGGTTGACTATCCATCATGTCCATATAGAAAAAGGCTTTTCTTGTTCTTTGAGAACGGCATGCCTGACTTCCAACAACATTGTATTGTTCGGAGAAGCTCCCTGGGAAAAGAAGGCAGAGATCCACGGGGAGATGCTGTTGGAGGGAAATCCCTCCCTTTACAGAAGATATGAAACACTGGATGCTGAATTCCAGCCTAAACAGACGTGGTATTGTTACATGAAGAGAGGAGGGGTGGGGGGGGGCACAACATTATTCATGTTAAGCATTTAAGTAGGGCATGCATTAGCAATGCCAGGGGAGGTCTCTGGAGCCCACTGCTGTTCTCTTGTGTCCTATCTTTTTTCATTCTTTTTCACCCATCTTCATCTTTACTGATGACTGTGATGGTTTAGATTTGGACCAGTTTAACTGGGTCACTCAATTGTGTTGCAGCGTTTTTCCGTCACGCTGCTCAAACAGACAGGACATAGCGAAAGGGCTGTGTGTCTTTAGAATAATGCAGAAATCTTTAGGGAGCAGCTCACACAACTCTACTACAATTAAAACTTCTGAGACCACTGACAGTTTAGCTTGTTTGTGCATCGCTGCATCACCTAACAGCGCACATGAAAGATTTCTGGAGTATCAGAGCGCATAATTGGCTCTAAAAGCTTCTGCTTTGGGGTTTCAATCTCTCTTTGAATACCTCCACTTGCTATAATTCACTGTACTGTTTTCTACTTTAAACAATAAGGCTGCAGATTTTCTACATTTCTCCTTTCGTCAGCAAATGCAATGAAAAAAACAAGTTTTGCATTCGTATCCTGACATTATTTCTCAGGTTTATAAAGCTTTACGATGAACCTGGGCACTGTAGTTTATTTTGAATCAACCCCAAACACACTGTCCTTCTGCTGTCATTAACAAATGTGTATGAATCCACAGATGAAAATAGTCCCCAGCAAATAAACAGTTTACTTGTGTTTGAGTAACATTTACCAAAAACAACTACAGTGCCCAGCTTTTTCAGGAGATTAAATACATTTTTTGGAAATGAAAGTTTATATTTGTGACTTGTTATTTAAGATTTATGTGTCGGGTATGAATGAATGGACTTGGGGCTGACACAGAGTAGTGCAGACAGACTACAGAAGTTAGAAAGTATTGAGAGACAAAAAGTAGTTTTTCACAGAATTTGTTGACAGTATGACAAATGTAGATTAATGTCATCCTTCTCCTTTAATCTGCAGTTGTCTTTATGGCTCTGAAATATTTGTGAAGCTTAATAAATCTGAAAGCTGTAAAATCAATCAAATGGATTCATCTTGATTTACGAAAGCACCAAAAAATACTTCTCTTCAACAAGCCTCCGTAAGGCAACTATCCCTCCAACTGCACTGGAAGTCCATGGAGAATCAGTCCCTCTCTAAGTTTAGCACTTCATCCATTCATGAACACATTAAAACCGCATCTGCCCGAGCTTATCACTCGTCCGCTCTCACACAAGTGCTCGCTTAACGGAAGGCTGCGACGGACAACCACTGTGGATTCCAGTGCTGCAGGGCCGCCACTTTCCATCAACATCCTAATAATTATCTGTTGAGCCTGAGGTTTCCCTTCGGTTACATCGAGGGTGCAGATAGCAGAGGAACATGCTGAGTGGACAGGAGAGCTGTACGAAGTGATCAGACTCACAGTTTGCTAATTGAGAGCAGGCATGTGTGTCTGCATTTGATCAAAACATGTAAAAGCGCTGCACTCTTCAAGTACAATTTTAACACTGGGGAAACAAAAATTTGTTTTTTTTTAAGATCTGAGTTCACGTGGGGTCAAGAAATGCAAAAACATTAACGAAGTTTGAATATAAACATTCACACTTTTTGTAACCTTACTTTTGTAACCTTACTACCCAACATAAACTCCTTCCTATTGGCTGCTTGTAATCATGGTGGTCCTGTAACTGACGCTTATTGTCTTTTTACCTTTGCTTTGGACACATGTGATGCATAATGTCTAATATTTTAGATGTAAGCAAATGTAATTCTGTTTAATTAAGTCCATTTCTGAGAAACGAGGACAGACTGTTTGGCCCGCTGATACTCATGCATATTTAATGCTATAAAACACATGGCGTGATCCCTCAGATCATGGGTGGGGTCCAGTGTAAGCTGTCAAGTTAATATGTTTTTATGTCTGGGTGTTGACCAAGTCAACCTCCAAGAGTTTTTGGGATGGGTAGGGTCTCTCAAAAGTAATCAGGGTGGAATTTTTGTTTTGAAAATGCATGAAAACAGAATTGAATTATGTTTGAAAGATTTAAAAAATAAAAAGACTCAGGACTTTGGCAGGACATGAAGCCAGATGGCCTTGCAGCCTCAAACTGGGCGTGCCAAAATTGTTGCCACAAGCTTGGACGCTGCCACACGCAGGATCACCACCAGACAAAAGGAGAGGCAGTGCTGACAAGCCCTGACATCCTCAATAGTTCACTTTTCCTCTGGACTCGGCCGAATTATCCGTCACGCAGACCTGGTTGCCAAAATTCCACAGATTTCCCTTCGCCTTTGAGAAATGAGTTGAGGTTTTTGTCAGAGCATTTTTTACACTGAAACATCTGCATTTTTGTCACTTTCGGTTAAAATTTAGGCTCGGAGATGTTCACCACACACAAATGCGAGCAGACATGCGGCAAGCATGTGCTTCTATATTTAAGGTCCAGAGTCTGATAGGAGCTGGCATGAGGGCCTGGAGAGGGTGGGGTCGGAAGAGAGAAACAGAACATGCTGGAAGGTGTTTCGGTGCAAATTTTAGGACAGGCGGAACAAAAAGAGGTTATTTGGCATCAAATCACAAATGTCTCATTTCATGACTCCTTTCTGGCCTGGTATGTGTCTGTCTTTCACTTTCTCTATCAGCCACACATGTACCTCTGAATCTGTCTTTTCTTCCTTCCTCATTACTAAAGTAGATTGTGTCTGCTTGGCACATTTTCAGCTACAAACTGGGTTTAAAATAATTAGCAAAGTGCCAGAAAAGTCAGCAGGTTGTGTTCACGAGTCATGGGGACAACACCAAAACATCCTGAAGAATCTTTCATAATCATTTTGCACTACGAGGCAGTGAGACATCCTGCTAATTACCCCTAACTAAATTAATCTTGTTAGGACGATGAAACTGACCTGTGTTTCTCCCTCTTGTTGCTCTGGGCTGTCTTGTTACGGTCAGGAGTGAACACCATGCTGAGGAAGGTGGCGGTGGCAGCGGCCTCCAACCCCCACGTGGAAATCCGCCAGGATGGGGAGCAGTTCTACATCAAAACCTCCACCACCGTGCGCACCACTGAGATCAACTTCCACATCGGTGAAGAATTTGATGAAGAGACGGTGGACGGACGAAAGTGCAAGGTAGATTTGAAAGATGACACCCTCATACTGTATATGAATTGGTTATGTGTAGAATGGGATGGAATACTATGAATTGTTTTAGATTTTCTTATTTGTTTCCTGCAGTTCTGGCAGCCGTGGATTTTTCAATTATTTATGTTACCCCACAGATTGAAACTCAGCCCAGTTGCCAGGATAGCATTTTGCCAGTTAACTTTTCTGCAAACCACAGATGCATTCATATTTGTGCAATCATAGGCTATGTTTTATATTGACATTTCTACAAAATGTATCATATCGCGTTAACGTTACATGTTTACTACCCAACTTTCATATCGAGAGGTGGAGGGGACGGTGGTAGAGTTAAGATGCCAAGCCAGTGACATCCAGCTGTGTTTGTGGCAACCAAATTTATTGTTTCATAGTGACACGTACATTACCAAAAATTATTCTGCCGATTGGGTTACACATTTCTGAATGGTTTCCACATGTTTAATAGCTACATTTTAGGGTTATATTTTAATGAAGATAAAGACTACATTTGGGGTTAAGATTGTGGATTTTGTGTGTGTGTGTGTGTGTGTGTGTGTGTGTGGACCAGCACAGAGGGGGTTCGAATCAATCAAAATCTCTTGGTATATTGTAAACATTAAACATTTTCTTTTCATGAAGATGAACTATAAACACAATGTTATATTCTTGAACATGTATTGAATAGTTTCCTTTCTAAGAGAGACAGATTTGTTTCACTGTCATATCTGTTTGATGTCAAAGTGATTAAATGTTGTTAACAAAGGGAACAGCACTTCCTAAGTAGATCCTATTATCTACAGGCATCTTATTGAATGTATCCTCTAAACTTGGATTTGCAAGAATTCTCTATGTTTGTGTGAGTGTATTCAAGGTCTATAAAACTACCTCTGCGCTGCTGCTGTTGAGGGTTGGATTAAAAATTAATACCTGCTTGCACTTTCATCCTTTGGTATCACCCTCACGTCCGTGCAGCAGGATTAAGGGTTGCTTGAGTTTGGATGAGATGATAGTTTCTCTCTGAACCTCTTCAGTCCCCGAGGGGGAGTTCTCACATCCTGATAAACTGTCAGAGCTCCTGCACAGGTTTGGAAAGGAGGCACAGACATGCAGACTTTTCAATTTTTATTTTTCAGGAACATCAAAGTCTTCTTAACTCTGGGAGCCCAGACTACATTTAAGTGTTCATCTGAAAGTTTCAGAGTTGGGAAGTTGTTCTTTTGACTCAGGTGTTTTTGTGAACCTATAGTTGTAATGATGAAACAATATGGACGCTACAGTAAATTGTAAATAAATGTTTTAACTAATCTAGTCTCAGTCTCAATGGACAGCAACGGTTCAAACCTTAAACTGGCTGTAGGTGCAATTATTGTTATCTCAAAGTTTTCTGAAGACAAAGAGATAAATTAACTAGTGTTGGGACTTGATTAAAAAAAATGTATCTAATTAATTAGAGGCTTTGTAATTAATTAATCTCAATTAATTGCATATCTCTCTCTCTCTATATATATACATATTGGTATATGACTGAATCAATGAATAGACACATAAATGAGCTTAAACAACAAAATCGTGTTATTTTCATCACTGAGTGTTAACATAAAGTGCAATATGAATAAAGAATATTATGATTGCATTGTTCACAAGGCACAAACTTAAATTCAAGTTAGCTATATTCAAGCTTTTTCAGGACTTTTTGTAAACTTTCTGTCTTAAACACATTTGTTTTTGTTTAGGATTTACTCATTTTGGCTCTGAACCCTGTCATCTTGTCTAGTGTGGATTGGCGACACTGCCTGCTCGAACAGAGCGTTGTCTGTGCTAGCTGCAACATGTTTGGCATTGAGGTGGCAGTGGAGGCTGAAGTGCAAA
>OMLP01010776.1:4257-20008 GCA_900302685.1 Spondyliosoma cantharus | reverse complement strand
AAACCTTGCGAGGGAAAACCTCCTCAGCCGTTCTGTCATCAGTGGGCTGACAGCCATTGTTCTTCATCCACAGAAGTTTCTCTCGCTTTTTGTCACATGTATCACACACACACACACACACACACACACACACACACACACACACACACACACACACACACCTGTCTGCATACCCATACAACACAAACAAGAGCACAATGAAACCAATGCACACGCACACATAAGCACCCACTAATACAAAACACAAGCATTCAAACGAGAAGATACATTCATAACCACCCACCCGCCCACACACACACTTTGCGGGCAAGAGATGGTTTGTGGATGACAGCTATTCAAATTTGTTGTTCATTATGATCCACACTAAGCCGAAAACATCATGACCAAGCAGGTTTTAACAGACACAATCACACACACACTCACCGTGCCAGAAGCCATAACTCAGACTGTGTTGCTGCAGGATGAAGGCTTTTTAATATTAAGCTGTCAGATGGGAGAGGGCTGAGTCACAATGAAATGACTAAGGAGGTTTTCTCCATGCCAGCACATAACACACACACGCACTTACACACATACAACGATAGTAGTCCTGTCAGTCACAAATGGAGACCTATTGTCTCACTGACCTTCATAACTATAATCATCCATAACAGCTTTGCTTTCTACTTGTTAGAATAAAGTTTTGTGGTGAATTAAAAATCTTCAAAATTCACACCTGAAGGAGTTTCATCCGCTGACAATAGCACTTTACCCCTGTCTACTTCTAGAAGATAATAAATGGCAGCCAATGAGAAGCATAGTGACAAAGGGCTGTTTAGACACAAAGCATAAAGACTGACGCACGTGATGGTCATTTAAACTGCAGCTGCCATACTTCTGACTGAGCCTCACATTAGATTTCAAAGCCACTGGAGAGACGATTCTGTATGTGAGAGTTGAGATTGTTTGTTTATTTCATCAGGGATGATGATATGTAATATGTCAGCAGTGGCCTCTGCCCTCTACTCAAGACAAAGGTTGAGCTCCAAGTACAGGTCACAAACATAATTTGATATCATACACATGTTAAAAAATGCTTTAAAAAATGGATTCAGGACGACTTTGGGAAGTGATTTAGTTGATTTAGTCAGAGGAGACAGCAGTAGTATTGATAGACTGTCAGACTTCATAAGATTGTCCTGACTTCTCATATAAAATTTGCGCTGAACATACACGGGCCATAAAAGCTATGGAAGACAGCTGTCCTCGAAGACATCGCCTGATGCCAGAGGAAACAAATTGAATGTGTCAGCCGTTTAAACTGAGTACAATATGTTTGATTTAAAACATTCATTTATCTTCTCAAAGCTACCCAGTCTTTTTCATAACTTCCATTTACAATGCAAGTGTCTGTTTAACTTGAATTCTTATGAAAATGAAAATATCAGGGTTTTACAAACCCTTTTAATGACTGTAAAGGATTGTTTTATCTGCCAAAAGGCCTCCATGTCAGTAATCTAAATGCCCTGCAATAACTATGCAAAGGCAATATCCATAAAAGCAAAGCAAAGGAAAAGAAACTACGACATAACCTTCTAACAGGTTCTAGCTTGTACAATATTTGAGATTTTTTAAAGTTCAACTGACCAATAAAAAGTTAAAGTTATAAAAGTTATAAAGTATATAAAATGTATCTATGCGACACAGCAGATTTTAAGCATTGCGAACCATCCCACATTATGTAAAAGCAATATAATACTTTTTATTTCCTATAAATATTTCTATTCAAATTTAATAGTTCCATTAAAATATGGCCTCTGCACATGCATCAGATATGATTCCCTTTTCACCTACTGACACCAGCTTCCCTCCCATGTACAGGATCATCATCACACTGGGAACTTGACTCCATGTTTGTGACTGTGTCCTGGTGTATGAATTCATGAGTGTACTTCCTCAAAATAGACCCCTTCCAATCCCCTTCTGAATGAAAACACTAAAAGTGGTATGACAAAGTTTGTTCATGAATACATTATTTCAGTCATTGGACAACTGCCTTCAAACACATGCAGACTAAACATGGTTCAATATTTCTTTGAGTCAAAGTGTTATAAATGCTTATTAAACCTACAAGGGAACCCCTTCCTCCCTTCATTCGCCCACTCTTTCCCCAAATCTGACCTCAGCATGGAGGCTCAGTTTGTATTCGTGTGAAAAGATCGAATCTTCAAACCTTCAAAGAGTGAATATAATTATAGCTTTATGTCGGGCGGTTTCAGGCAATATTATAAGGCAGTTAAATCAGTTGAATTATAAATAACAGTTGGCTTTAGTGGGTTAAATATATAAAAAATAATGAGCTGCTCATTACACTTCATCTTTAATGTGCATTTGGCATAAGGATAAGGCACCCAATTATTTGCAAGGGGGAATAGAGGAAATTTGCTGCATACTTTGTGCACCTATGGATGCTTGTGTCCGATTCTCCATATGCCTCAAGGGAAAAATCAATGCAAGGATGATGAAAGGAATATTGACCTTGGCTTCATGAGTTTGCTACAGTTGTTTTTCATGGTAACCAAACAGGAATGGAAACTCTGAAAATAATTCCGATTATTAGCATCCCAACTACAGTGCTTCACTTCATTTCATTTAAAGTGCAATATCAATGTATGAGGCTTGCTGAGCTGAATATATCTCCAGCTCTGCAAGATTTAATGCCGAACACTGTTAAACATTATAATCAGTGTAAATAAATCCAGAGGGTAAAGCGAACTCCAACCTCCTAAATATCGGACGCATGAATGTGGTTTAACATTCACACATAGGCACAGCTTGATGTGAAGGTTACTGTGCTGGAACTGAGCATGTCCGTGGTTTCCAGTGGGTAGCTCCTCTTCTCTTTTCATGGCTTTAGAGACTCAATGGCGTCCCTTTATGTCAGATTAGTGTTACAGCGGTTATTTGCTGTGGGCGGTTCACTGCCACTCATTTTCTGCAGGGTAGAGCGAGGGCAATGGAAAGCACAACAGCAAAGAAAATGAGAAGAGAAAAGCAGAGTTTAGGGCTACTTAATGCAAATAAAATTGGCAGAGGTCTTAAAGTGTTACTGCAGGCAACACCAATCAAGAATCAGGGCCGAGCCAACAAGAGCTTGGTGTGGGTTTATGTGTCCAGGCATGACTAATCATGAGTACAAAGAACTCGCCCTTGTTTTTGCATATTCATTGGTATCAGCAACCCAGTGAGCTTCTACAGTAAAGGATAGAGCCAGACCGATACTGGATTTTTGGGGTCACTGCCAATACCAATATTAGAGAGTAAAGACATTCTGATATTGATATATTGGCCTTCTCATATACACAGAATATCTGTACAAACAAGCATTTTTTGCAATGATCCCTTGAATGTGGGAATCAAAACAAAGATATGAACATAGCAATGCATAAATTATCGTCACAATATGGGAACATTTTAATTAACTGCTACTTATCGGTATCAGTGAAATTCTAGTCAATAAAGAGAACCAAAAATATGACTGGTCTGAGTTGGTATTTTCAAAGTTGGACACAGTGGGTGGCTGTTGGCAGTTAAAAGTAGATTTTACAATTTACCAATAATCATAAAGAAGGAAGGGAAAAGGGATGAAGAAAAAGAAGTGCAGCCTGTTGAGAGTCAAACACGTTGTCGGTTAAGACTTTTAATTTTTACAGTTTCAGAGGAAGATGACACATTTGACATTCAAAAAACATGTTCAGGAAAGGGTCAGAGAGGAGGCAAAAGTCTATGAATTTTAACACAACAAAATGTATTAGAAAGGAATTAGGAATTTAAAATGATACACTCTTGCTCTTAGCCTTTCTTTTCTTCTGGTGTGCATAAACTGCAGGTTAGGAACTTTTCTATTTAGTACAAACATTTGAAATTCTTGTTCATCATATTGGTATCGGACATAAGCAGCAGGTAATAATTTAATTATCTGTATCAACCAAATCCATATCGTGCATCCCTATGTGTACACAACTAAGGCAGTAAAACAGTATCTGGGATAGGCTAATATCAGTTGCAGTCTATCAGTCAGTTGGGCTCTCGTAAAAGAAAGAATCATCTTTGCTTGAGTCTCCCATTGCTTCTGCAACAAATATTTTAAGCTTGTAAGAAAATAAAACATTTTGCGGGACCTTGCAATTTATTTTGGTAGTAAATAAAGACCATATCTAATGAGATACAAAATCATCCTCACAACCAATACTGTCTACCACCTTAAACTCCAGACTAAAGCAGTAAAGGACTGCACTTCCACCTTTGCATATGCAACTAACACCATTAAAAACAGCCTGAGGGTGAGTGCCAAAGACCTTAAAAGCTTCATCTTTTAAAGGTTTTGACACCGTTTCAACCTCTTTAGAGAACTTGATGCTCTGATGTGTGCACATAAGTTGAACACAGTCAGATCTCTCTGCAGCAAATCAAACTCACGCAGGGTGTGGTACACTTAAAGTCTGTGTTGAAATGTGTAATGTTAACTGTAACCCCATTCTTGAAGCATTTGAATTACAGCTATAAATCTTAGGGCTGAATCCTTTGCATGTGAACAAGCAAGTTGAGCTAAAAACAAACATCAGGAAAGCCTCCACAGATGGTTGCTGTATTAAGTTGTCCAAAGTAACAGCTGTGCAGCATGACATTTAGAATAAGGACAATTTGAGCGAACAAAACTAGAGACTAATGGAGCAAATGTTCAAGACTACGAGTGAGACTATGGTCCCTATGAAAACTGTTAAATTGTCAAATTAAATCACTGTTTGCCTCAAGGTATACTATGTAGGATTAGTTGGTTGCAGTTTGTAAACACCAGGTACAGTAAGTGTTCCTGGAGAAACACAATTGATTGTTGAGCGTCAGGCCCCAAGACGTCAAATACAGATACCTTCGGTTCTCATTCTCTATGTTAGGTACAGAAAATAAGAAAATACAGGCAAAGGGTGGGGTAGATACAGGCATAGTCACACACTTCTAATGGGTCATAAGTGACAATTAAGAAGATTTTTTTTGTACGAGTCTAAACTATTTTCTTCTTCTTCTACCTTTAAAAAGGTTTGAAAGTTGAATCGATAAGACATAAGAACGAAACAAGGTCGAAACAAGGTCAGAGGGCCAACCCACTGAGCAGGCTGACCAGGAGAGAGGTCGAGTGTAGCTACTGTTGAGCCTGCACTCTAAGTTAGTTCAGTCTGAACTATGATTTCCTGTTCAAAAACAAGAAGCAGCCAATTGTAGGGGAGTGGTGAGTGTCTCACTCCCTAGCTCAAGGTGTACATCACTGAACAAGGGCCAGGGATATAAACACTGAAGCAGGTCCTACTCTCAGGCAGATGTTAACAAGACACTGCTACCACAGTGGGACCAGGACAGGAGGAGCAGCACCAATGATAAAAACTACTCTTAATCACAAGTAATCATCTCATTTGTCTTAATTGTCTCATTTGAAAGAAGGTGGATGCCAATCTTCTCATCTAACTCTCATCAAGAGAGCAATTCAGCGCACTTCCAAAACTGTCAAACTATTACTTCAATATAACAAATTATACTCATATAATATAATCCTTTTGAAATATCTGAGACAATACAAACATCTTGAAGGGGGGCTGGAAGAAGCTACTTTATTTAGGTTACAGTACATCCTTAATACCCACATACTAATCTTTTTGTTACTTGAGAAATCTTCTGATCACTTCGTCCTGTCAAGCTAAGCAGTGCCACACCAGCTTAAAACCCTGGGCAAGAGCACAGTTGTTTATTCAGGTTGCATAGCATGAATTTACCCTTTTAGTGAAATCAAAATAAATGCACTGCTTCTGTCTGAAATATAGCATTAATAAAAGTCTCAACAGTGAGTGGATAAATAGTAAATAGTCGGAGGTTGGGGACAAGTGAAACTCATCTCTCATCTCATCTTCTTTTTCCGCTTTTTCCGTGAGGGTCGTGGGGATGTTACCGCTTTTCGCGGGGGTTACTGGAGCCAATCCCAGTTGTCTCTATGGGCGAACAAGTGAAACTAGAAGCAATAAATATACTTAATGAAGTAGGTTCTTGTACCGGCAAACACATGCAATGGTGTCTGCTGTAAAATCTCACCCATCTTCAAAAAACCTCGTCTATGATGTCTTCTTTTAATCTGATATCAAATAACTTGAACAATATAAGTGAGCACAGAGAGGACAATCATATGTGGGGAATCAGGGAACAAGAACTTCTTGTACTAACGGAGAAAAGAATAACTTATTAGAAATGGACTACATTACAGCTGTGTATGTTGTGCTGTGTATGTGTATCTTGTATGTAGGTGTCTGTATGAGTGTGCACGTGCCCACAAGCTGCTGCTAAAAGCTCCCATGCACTTCCATACACTTTCCATAATCTTCCATTTCCTGCTGTGCGTCAGCATCCTTAAACATCAAATAAACGAGACGCCTGCCATGTCCCTTCCTCTCCCGCTCATGTCACCTCATCACAATCATTTTTTATCCAGCTCTCAGTTCTTTCCCAAAATTAATCTTTCCCCTCCTTGCATTTCTTTTTTAACAGCTCAGTCACTGCCATCCTGTTGACCTCTCCCTTTATCCCTCTCCACAATTCAACAAACCCAACCATTTTGCTTGTTGCCACATGTTTGAACACATTTTGGCGATGCAACGTCCTTGATCACATAATGAATCGCCAAGCTCTAGTAAATGCATTTTCACTTTTGTTGGCGTGTCAGAATTAGATTTGGCACCTTCCATGTTGCTACAATATTTTTTAACAGGAAGGAGGGGGTGTAAACATTAATCACCATAAGTATAAGCGCTATTCCCTCTGTGTGGACTGACAGGCGCTCCATCTATTCTTTGTAAGGTTTACTCCTTATATATATTTTGATATATAAGTTGCACCTGACTGTAAGTCGCAGGACCAGCCAAACTATGAAAAAAAGTGCGACTTATAGTCCGGAAAATATGGTAAATACAGTGAATATACATACAGTAAAACCTCACGTAGTTGTGGTTCATTTCTATCAACTTCAGCCAGAACCACATACCAACCCCTCTCATCGCATGTTTTTATTGTGAGACATTTGCAGGAAGTATTGAGTATATATTAATTTCACCAGCGTATATTTGAGAATAAACATCAGAAAAGTCTGTTGGTCTTTTACCATGTTAGATGGAAAGATACATAGTATGACATACTGTATTCAAACCTGGCTTTTCCTGATTAGACTTGTTTATATCCAACAACTGTTCAGAGGAATTTTAAGGTGGCATTTGTAAGAAAAGTTGATTTTTGAGTCTCATTTTGAGTCTCACACTCGCCAAATAATGATACTCTGGGATGGTAGGACGGGTCAGCTGCCATGCCAAAGCGTCAGTTCTTGACAAGTTGGGAGACCCACAGTGGCATTATTTGACGAGTTAGGAATGGCACTCAAAGATCAACTTTTCTTACAAATAGCACCTTTAATCTGCATAATTATCTAAATCTAAAGTACATCATCAGCTTAGCCAACTCAATTTTTCTCATGCATTGAATGCAAATAATACACAGACACCTCCTTAGAAGAAATGATATGGCCGTGTATTATATATGTGCATCCAGTATTTGCATGTAATTATACATGCGCTGCTTTTGAGCTTGTGTTTTCACGTGTGTGTTTCTTTCTACCCAGGGCTAGATGACACAAAAGTAGAGATTTTCTGCAGACAACTCTGTCTACTTATCACATTTAAGTGGAAGGGTGGGTTGTACAACCATGTGTGTGCAATGTGACATATTAAAATGACTTTTAAAAATCATTCATGGGAAATGATATCATTAAGGGAAATCGCCCTGAGCTACTTCCAAATCCCACAACCCATCTTAAAATACACACATATACACGAATGCAAGTTCAGTCATGCATGGACACGTAGACACAAGCAGTAAAATTACAATATACTAGATTTGCACATTTACAACTGATGATTGAGAATTAATGTCACATACAGAAGGTGATAAGTAGCTCAGCTGTCACAGTATTCAATAATGAGAACAAAGCAGTGTGAGAGAGGAGGAGAATGTGAGCAAATTAGAAGGTAAAGGGAGGAACAAAGCAAAAAAGCGCAGTGTGAATAATTGCAGCTTAGTATGTGAGTGAGAGAAGTGTTACATATGCCAGATTCATGCCGATTCGCGGAAGTCCATTTAATTTCTCCAGCCAGTCTCATTAGCACATTACATTAACAACAAAATAGACAGCCTACACTGCCCTCCTGCATGGCTATTAGCACACAAGGAACATAGTACATTTCCCTCCTACATTGTTACCTATACTACACTGCAGTCACTTCATTATTTAGTAGTACACTCCCCTCCTTTAGTATCATTACCGCAGTGCAGTCCTTTCATTAGACAGCAGTCTCAACAAAGACTCTCTTGAGCCATGGCCATCCAGCAGCCTTCTCCACTGCTTCCACCTTCCAATTTCTTTTCTCTATCACTTCCCAACAGGCTGGAGGCTCTTAAGAGCTTGCTATACAAAGCATGTGCATTCAACCGCTACAGCAGGGTGACTCAAAATCAATATCACAACAGTTTTATATATCTAACTTGACAATGATGAAATTCATGAGTTCGAAATTATTCTTTAATCAAGTATATTTGTAGCTCCTGGGAGGCCACAGCACGTGTGTATCAAAAATCTGCTTATAGAATCATGTTTTAAGTGAGCATAAGCATTCGTGCTTGTCTGATGAATCCTTTGTGAGATATAGAATTTACACAAAAAGAAAGAAAACAAAGTTGAAGTCTGGTCAGGGTGTTGTGGTTTGCCCTGGAAAGCTTCAAGAAAAGGAAACCATCAAGTCTTACTTTCCTGCCATTATTTTTCTATGCCATTATTTGCAAATTACCTGCAGAAGTTTTCTGAGCAGATTACTCCTTCCATGACCTTCAGGAGTTGACTGTGCTGCCAACAGTAGCTCCTTTCTACATGTACCATGGGCCACCGACCCCTGTGCTCCAAGGTTCCAGTATAGCTCGCACTCTGGTGTATCTGCCAGGCGCTCAAGTCTCAAAAGGTCATTTAAACAAAACAAAAACAGCTAATTTAATCAACTGGAATGTAGCCACGTTATTTCTTGAGGTTTTGAGATTAAACACAGTTAAACTGCTGCTGTTAATATAATACAAGGTTTTTCTAAGTAAGGTATAGTTCACTAAGTAATATTCCTAAATAGAGACATTGTAGTTCACAATTTTTGCATTAACATAAATAATATCGAGATCATTTCACTGAGATTTGTTACAGTATGAGATCATATGGACCAGAGAATATGCAAATCGACAGCCCAGTCTCTGGTGTTTCACTGGAGGATACTGTCGGAGTGTCACAGTTTCTCTAACCCATGTGTGAAAAGTACACACGTGTATGATGGTGCAGTTCCAACAAGATTAGCTTCAGTGCCTTAATTTTGAAAGTGTTATCAGATGTTGCATATTCATAATGTCTCAGTTCATTTGGAATGAGAATGGATTGTTTTCACAGGAAGACAAAATCAAAAGCGACACAGTGGACCAGCGGGACTATTACATAGTTTGGGGGGATAATGGGTTGATGAATGTAAAATGTGTTCTTGGACATTGGTCATAACTATTTGACTCAATGTGATGTACATTAATTTGATCTCAATATATAATCACATGAACCATCAATACCAGGATCCTTTGTCATTTTATTGAGCCTTTTATGTCTCAAAAAACAAGCTATTCCATTTTATTCCAAAACCAACACAGTTCAAGAGAAAATAGAAATGTTAGAAACTCTTTGACAAGAACGCAGAAAGACAAACTGTATCTTCTCACAGCAAGCTCCAGCTCAGCTCTGTGAGCACATATATGCGCTGCTCCTCATCTAACTTCACAACAATCTAAATTATTGATCAACTAACATAAAAAAATTAACGTGATATAATTAACTTGGGCCAAGGGTGTTTCAGCTCATCCTGCACACTCCCCTGGAGTACGACACCCAGAAAAAAAATAAAGTTTGCTCAATAACTGGCTACTCATCTCAAATGTACGCTCTGGATCAAAACAGTATAAATCATTACACAATTTTATTCTTTAAAGCAAAAGTCAAAACAAGCTCTGGATGCAAGCAAAAAGTCTCCTTTGGGCCAGCAAGGCTTTAATGGCTGACAGCCCAAAACTCCCTCTTTATAGAAAGATCATATATTTTTCATCACAGACCGGCTTTCAACCAAAGTGTGGGGGATCATTTCAATGAACTTCTGAAGAGTCTCAGTGTCACACAAGAGTGATGCCAGAGCTGATTTTGGCCCCTGAGGACGAGTGCATTTACATAGCACTCAAAAATCCGTTCATAGTCGGACTAAGTCAGTAATTCGGTTTTCTTAAGATGCATGTACCTTAGTCTGACTAAGATCGGACCGGATCGGTTTTCTATAGTCAAATTAAGACAGCTAGATTATTTGATTGATAGTCGCATTACTTGTGCGTGTATACGTTATATCAGATCGGATCGGATTTTGCGCGTTGTGCATGCTCGGAATTTTTTTCCCCGGGGCCGTGAGTCGGAAGTAAAAGGAGACGATGTAGTCGCGTTGTTGCTGGAAACAGCAAACAACACGATGGAGAGATCGGCGCCTTTCCTCCGAAATCACAGCAAGCATGAGCGCCGTTGTGAATCGAGTTTGTTGAATTATCATGTACATCACATACGAAAATGTACAAAGCTGTAGCTTCATCTTGCTCTTCGTATGCCGTCTTTCTCGAATGCCGAGGCAGAGTTTGTTGTTGCTGGTGACATAAAGAGGTCAGCCGGAGATGGCTCTATTACCACTAGTTGAAATGGGTACAGCGCCACCTATCGTACTGGGGTATGACATGCTTCGGCCCAATAATTCGATTTTCTCACCGGCATGTATACTATACTACTATTGAGTAGCATAGTCGAACTATGGCCTTAATCCGACTAAGTTGTGCATGTAAACGCACTGAGTCAGTGCGTTTACATGCACAGCTTTAAACCCTGAACTGAGAACCCTGCGCAGACACAGATTTAAACAGTAAAAACAACTGCACAAATTAATAAAAAATGGTATTACATGATGCGCTGTTACTATATGAACACAGCACTCAAAAATATGAAGAAAAATATATATTCCTAATTTTTGTTTCATATTCTGGTCCTTCCTCCCAACCCCAACGGGAAATCATTACTTCCAGCCTTCTAAATATGCATGTGATTAATTAGGCATCTTGTTATCACTGGCTAATCTGCATAGGACTCTCATGTATAAAGTCCCTCTCATTACCATTCAGAAGGCCATCTCACAGGTGTGCTGAGTAAATATACAGCACACAGTAGCTGATCAAAAAGCACACACACATGAACCAGGTTAATAAACAGGCTGGAAGGCACACGCACAGTCACTATGCAAACAAGCCTACAGACATGTTTAAAAAAGCACAGACACGCAAACATTGTCACTCAGGTGTATAGACTTCCAGAAACATACAGGTATACACATACAAACATCGAGAGTGGACACCCACCACGAAGCAGACACATTATGCAACCCCCCTGACAGAAGGTCCAGGTTTCCCTCGTGCTGGTGGCAGTTTGGTCTGTGACAACTCATTAAGAACACAGCTGGCCATAAGGCTTAGAGTGGGCTCAGACCACAGGGGTCCCCAGTCGGGTGTCTGATTAGATTTCCACACAATATTCAAGGATATAAAAAAAGCTCATTGTGGTATATATATATCTTCAATATATGCAACTTATGTAAACCGCAGCTTCATTTGATGGAAGCAAATTAAGCATCTGTACTTAACTGTGTCTTATTATGCATGTTGAAAATTCATGCAAGGTTGTTTCCACTGAGAATGCAAATGTTTGCGGTGTGGCAACAGTTATGGTTAGGGAAGGGAGTCGAACTTTTCTTAGCACTTGGTTTCAAATTCCCCCTCTGATATCAGCAGAGTGTCTTCAAGAATTTCCTCTCACATATAGACCTGTGTTTCAGTTCTACATATCTCCACCAATCTTCCGAAAATGTATCTATTCTCAGACAAGGTACAGGTACAAACACATTCTTGAGTACATATGCAGAGTAAAGTAACGATGTTAAAACTAGTTATTGGCTGTGTAGCATCACACAGATGCTAACGATGAATAAAGGGGACTTACTCAGGTTCCATTTGAGTCCAGTGGTGATTGTTTGGCAGGGTCCACCTACTGGAATGAGACTGCACCAGTCCCCCTCGAGGCCTGTGTTCACTCCCAGTCTGTGGCTGCCCTGCTGACACACAGCGTGAATGTGAAAATGAATATAATGAGTATCTATTTGCGTGTGTGTGTGCAAGAGACAATGACAGGTGGAAACAATGAGATAGAAAAAATTAAAAGAAAAAACAAATGTGGAGCACGACTTCTTAAACTTTTCCAACCCCAAATGAGAAAACTGAGCTTCTCCGCCCAGGGAACACGGCTCATTAAAATAAATTATTGCTCCTGTCAATGCTGCAACCCATTTTCAGCTCCAACCCACACTTAAAAAGGATACCTTGCCAATTTGAATTATACTCTATTTTACTGTGTGTCACAGTGAGTCAAAATAATTTTGCGCTGGCTACCGATTACTGTACGAACAACCAGCTTTTCATTTCAACAGTACAGCCACTGGTTGCACTCTCATGAATTCTTCACATGGAGTTGACAGTGTTTCCAATAGCATATCTTATTAGCTCAGAAAAAAACAGTATCGATAGAGGAGGATATTTGACAGTGTTAAGGAGTCTGAGGGTCATATCTACAAAAATAATAAACATGAACACAATTTCAAAATGTCACAGTATCCCTTTGGGAAACCAGGGCTAGAAGATAAAAAAAGCAAGCATCAGACAGTGTGGGTGCAAGGTAGTGTCAGGCTCTTCAGGTTGAATAATGACTTTGCTATGAATGCACTGGTTATAATGAAGTCTTATCCTGGAATGTAAAAAGGTCAAAACAAAGTTTCTGTCATTGAAAACACATAAAAACAAAGATACAAAGAAACTCGACACCTCACTATAGCCCGGACATGTGTATGTGGTAAAAAACGTTGCATCTGGAGGAAACCAAAAATCTCTGAAATTTGATGATTTTGTATCATAAACACTTTGAAAAGGGTCGCAGGGTTGAGTGCCTCGTATGCTCAAGGTGTCACACACTTCACAGATAAAAAGACAAAAAGCGTTGACGGATAGAGCTTAGATCGACATCTAAAAGGATCAAACCGATGCAGACAAAGACAGCAAAGGCATTCACATTAAATTAGGAGTTTGAAATCTTGAAAGAGTGACTTGTTTAAAGCAGAGTTTCCTTTGCTTGGCTTCCTGGAGCTGCAGACCCAGAGGGCAGGAATCATGGGAAAATTCTAAGCTTTGGAGCGTTTGGTGTTTAGGAAACATCCCTCAGGTTGTTTTCTATACATAAACACAGTCTCTTTGTGTAAGTGTGTCAGAGAGACAGTGTATGAAGAACAGAGAGAATGAAAAACAAATGCATGTGCACCTACCTGCACATGCACGCACATATATGCAGGAGAGTCTATAGGCAGTGGAAGAATGTACCTTTTTCTGGATGTAAAACTAGCTGCTAACAGTGCTCGCTACTTTTTAGCGCAGACATGGAGAAGGAAATGGATCAAGATTGAACTCCGATGAGGAAACTTTATTTTTGAAAAGTTGCCTTGTGACTGCATACAGTAACAGTATATAATGTTATACATTTTTGTTTAAATTTAGCCACATTCTCTTTGTGTTAAGACTACAGCAACTGCTAGTGGATCTGACTCCCACTTGCTATACTGGAATCAAAACAACCCTGATGCTAATTTCAGAATGCTGACGATGGCAATGCTAACACACTGATATTGAAGCAGGTGTAATCTTTTACATGTTCATCAACTTAGTTTAAAAGACTGTATTTTACAGAGAGAGAACGATAAGGTATTAATAACACAATTAGGCATATACAGTATATATAATAATATTGCCATGACTTTTCCTAAATGTTATTTGGCTTTAAAAATAATATCAAAAGGCCATTGTTATCAATTGTCATTGGGTTTCTATGTAGAATAGAACATCAGGTCAGCTCTTTACCTCATGTTTTTATTCATTTCTTATTTGAATGCCATATTTTTTTTTTATTCATATGTTGCTAACTTGCTCCAGTACAGCAGAAGTTGGAATGAGCTAACATACCTCAGCTATCACACTTTATCATTTAAATCAGCTCTTGTCTGACAAGTTTCACTCCTCAAAAGGGCATCACCAAAACAAGCTTGTACATTTGACCTAGAGTGTGCGTGCTTCTAGAATGATTTATAGCGCGGATTGGGCTGACGCAGCACTGTGCCTTTCCTATCCCATGACACAGAGAGCAGGTTCTCTCAAGTATCCTCAGGTGTTGGGATACTAACTTGAGTGAATGTGGCTCTGCTTGGCCCTTGGACCCAGACTCAGTAGAGCAAATGACAAATGAGAAAAAACAACAAAACAGATGAACTCAGTGCAACTTTTTTTCTTTAGATCCAAATTTAGTGAATTTAGCCTCACCTTGGGACATCGACTGATTAAAACATCTTCCTGTCGTGTAGGGACTCAGAATAAACAAACCTGCAGCCCTTGCAATGTCCCTACTCGTGATTTAATAAAAGACATGAGAATTATGCAAAATCCCTGAGCCAGCTATAGAAAACACAGGACTTCTGCATATTTCCCAAAGATAGCATAATAACACTTTGACACCTCATCTGGGAAACAAAAGCTAAAACAACAGACACAATCCTGATTAAGTCTGAGCATATCTGTTACTTAGGCTTGCACTGATTTTCTCTGGATAGTAGAAGCAAGTCTCACTTATTTTCCAAAATGTGCATGTTTAACGGGACACTGCATTTATGCTTGTCAAATTTGCAAAACAGACGTGACTGGCCATTTACCTCTGGCCTTTATATCTTGTCCCAAAGCTAAGCACGTAACAAAGCTTTGATTGCATGGAATACAGCCGGTGAGGATATTTGGCAAAAGTTGTAAACACTTCAATTACAGATGTAACTTGAACAAATAGCACTGGGTCTTTCGAAGGTTGCGTTCACCTTCATGTACAGGCGTCTGCGTTCATCAGTCGCTAGCGAATTGGAGCTGCGTTGACAAACGAGCTTAATTTACCCTCACTGAAGTAAGATTAATTGGAGGTGTCGAGGTATGAAGCAGCAAATGACAAGGCGCCTTTGGAATAATGACAAGAGGTAGGGAGGGAGTGCATGAGAGAAAGGTTTACTTAACGTATTACAAGGTTTCATCAAGAAGTGCGACATTTAGTTGTTTGTCCTGAAGATCCAGCAAATAAACAACACAGGGGGGAAAAAAAAAAGAGGCAGGGAAAAAAAAAGAAGTGTGTCCCAAATGACGGCAACTCGGCCCACTTGTAAACTCAATCAACTGAGGAGCATGAGAAAGTGGCTGGCATCGAGGAAAAACAATTTGGGAGTATCAAAAGAGACTCTCTCTCTCATGTACAACAGCAAATTGGGGCACCAAAAGAGCGTGTGTGTGTGTGTGTGTGTGTGTGTGTGTGTGTGTGTGTGTGTATATGGGGGGGGTTCTTGAAGTGATTACTTAACAAAGAAACAAAGTGTTCAACACTCCAATCAAGGTGGAAGCAGAGCGCGAGAAA
>OMLP01010774.1:4133-39299 GCA_900302685.1 Spondyliosoma cantharus | reverse complement strand
TGGGCTGCAGATACCACCTCATGCTTAGAGTAGTGACAAGGACACTAGCAGAACACAAAACTAGAGAAGAATCAGTCAGGAAGGATCAGGAGAGAGCAATTGTCTGTGGACACCACATGCAAAACCATTCCTTTTCGGGGTTGTCTTTGTTTTTTCTCTCCATTGAATCTGTTGTCACTTTCATTTGCGCAAAAGTAGGTGAAACGGATTCACAATCACTTGTGCTTCCTAAATGCACAGATTGATATCCCTGAAGTAAAACTGACTTGGTGTTATACTGTCACGATTACTGTTCATTACTGTGTTACTAAGTGTTCCCTTAGTTCTTTTGCGCTGTGTATTTTTAGTGGTCCTTATTCACCATGATTGTCCCTTATAGGGGACAATATAGAGGCCAATATAATCAGAATTCACAACTTTTAGATACAAGATTGATTCATTTGATGTGATTAATTTCCCTCATAATTAATTAATCAATGGAGGTGATGGCCCTTCTAATGAGTGTGGTGAGAACGCTACACATGGGAGGAGAGAGGAAAGGAGGAAATAGGAAAAATTTACAAAGTGAGAATAAGATGTCCCTTCCTTCCTCTGAAGTGTCACGTGAAGCGACGTCTGTTTCTGATGAGGGCTGCAGCTGATCACCTGTTAGTCGGCTTTAACAGTTGTAGACTTTTCAATAATATGTCTGCACACATTGCCTTTCAAATAATGCATGTAGGGACACCAACATTATCTCCTTTTTTTAAAGAATATTAACAGAATTTCTAAGGATCGAAATATTTGAATAATCAATGAAGTTAAACTGATGTGCCTTGTGTGTAATTGCGCGCAGCTCTCTTAAAGGGATAGTTTGGGTTTTTTGAAGTGGGGTCATATAAAGTACATATCTATAGTCGGTCTGTTCCCTACCATAACTGCCGATCAGTGCAGCCTCAGTTTGGAGAAGCAGAGAGCCGCTCCAGCCCAGACGCTCAGCTTTGTACTGCAGTGAACAGAGTCCAGATGCAAAGCGAATTTTAACCACCTAAAACAAGGCCCACCTAAAAAAATCTATATCAGTTCAAGTGTACACTGTACAGAGAAAATTCACACCGCTATACATCGCCGTCAGACCGCCCTTTCTTTTGGCACTACATTCTCTCAACCGTAGAACCTCCGTATCCCTACGCATTAGCGCAACTGGGCCTCGCACTGTATTTCGCCACTCACCACTCGATCACCTGTTGCGCAGTTGCGCTAAGAGGCCGGAGCGGCTCTCTCCTTCTCCAAACTGAGGCTGCGCTGATCTGCAATTATGGTAGGGAACAGACCGACTATAGATATGCACTTTATATGACCCCACTTCAAAAAACCCGAACTATCCCTTTAAGAGATTGAGCTACAGTTCTGTGATACTGCAACGGTGATATGGCCATATATAAATATCCCAATATTTTGAATCTCTCTCTATATATATCAGATAAAATCAGTTATCATGATAAAACAAACTGTCATCGAAGGACAACACAAACTTAGTGTTTAGTGTTTCTAATGTTTGCGATACCCTCCTGGCTTCACACAGTGTTCTGTGGACCTTATAACGCTCTGAGGACGAGTTGTTTTAGGTTTATAGACAGAATAAACGGCATATCATTAAAAAGACATATCCAGATTTAAAGACGATATTCAGTATAGTCTTTTATCTCAATAATGATGCAAAACCGATACGTTTCCCAGCCCTGATTGCGAACAAGATCAAGAAGGGACGGGAAAAGATTAAAGGTTACAGTTTCCAAACTAGATGGACTAAAACGCCCAAGTGAGTCCAAAATGATCCTGTTAGATCGAGTTATTAGGAGAAATAGAAGAAGAAGTATAGGCAGAGACAGAGGGACTGTTTTTCTGACTCTGCTCTGATAGTTGTTTTGTTTGCCTCAGAAATAGACATTTTACAATTCTGTTCTCATTAGAAAATGTCCCCCGCGGTTCGCTTCAATGCCAACAGTAATACCAAGGAATCCAGATAAGAGATTTGCAGCCCGGCAGGTCCAATGTCATCTCGCCATTTATTCGCGCTTTAGAGATTTTAAAACCACTTGAACCCTAATGTTCCCAATATTCTCTCTTAAGTAGCTTCAAAGTTAGATAAAACATTTATTATTATTTTTTTTATTTTTTTTACGGTTTGACAAACAGATCCAGTGCTTGCTTTTTTTCCACACTTGCATAAAGAGAAATATTCAAATATTCAAGACGTGTTTTTTTTCTGCCTTATTGATTCACCATTCCATCAAACAGAGAATTTAAGATGTCAAGTGCATCCCTTTGCACACACTCCATTGTAATTCATGAAATATGATCCACTGTGTCTTTAGAAACTCGAGATCTTGACTAGAATTTAAAATACTACAAAGTAGCTGCACCCACTGTGCAGCAGCTGTAGCGCTCATTACGCTGTAGCTCTCTCTCTCTCTCTCTCTTTGTATGCAATCTGACACTCAGGCGCCTTCATATTCTTCCCTTCTCATTTTCTTCTTTTCCCCTTTTCCGTTTGTTAATTCCCAGGTTTGAGAGATCAAGACAAAATATTAATTGGGGGGTAAAATTCTCATTCTAAAGTTACTACTCTGCAAATACAGCGAGGCTTTCTGTCCTATAAAAAGGTTGTAAAGCTTAATATCTGAGGAACATTTTTTTTTTTTTAAAAATGACTCACCCTCTTTTCTCTCCCTGTCCGTCTGTGTTTAGTTGTCCAGCACATAAAGCGGAGAGACATCATCCTGAAAAGGGAGTTGGGTGAAGGAGCCTTTGGTAAAGTCTTCCTGGCAGAGTGTTACAACCTCAGCCCCACCAAGGACAAGATGCTGGTGGCTGTCAAGGTACATCTTCACCGTGCCGTTTGTGTGTGTGTGTGTGTGTGTTATAAATAGCATTACATAACCAGTTGACTTTTTTGGTAATACATTTATTCACTTTCTTGAGGAGAATTTGATGAAAACACTCATATATGTGTGCGACAAACATGAAGCTAAGACTAGAAACGAGGAAACAGCTCTGTCTGGCGTACTAACCTCCTGCCAGCCACCTCTTAACCTCACTAGTTAACACGTTATATCTTTGTAAAAATGTGTGATATAATGAGGGGTTAATCGTCAGACTACGGCTGTGTCCGAAAAAACTCCCTATTTACTATATAGCGTACTATGTGATATAAAAAATGGAACAAAAAAAGTAGGTAGTAGTAGTTGTAGTTAGGCTTAGTTATCAGTACACAGTACAATGTAACAAAGTCAGGTGAGCAGGCCAATATTCCTGTTAGATTATGTTTCGACCTATCGCCAGGCCCTGCAGCTGCACTGGCTATCAGTCGGGGCCATCGTAAATCTACTGATCCGTCTGGCAGGCGACATCATTCTCCAGCCCTGACCTAACTTACCTTTAAGCCGCCTTTAAATCCGACTCTCAGCCGAGCAAAGAGCAGGTTCACAGTAGCGGGACCCGGACTTATATCTACATTGTATCTGCTTAAGCTAAACTACCATTGCTGGCCCTGCTGGTTTTATAGGCAGGTAGTCCAGCCACCATCCTCACTTATCTGCCTCCACTGGTCTTACAAAAAGTTGCCCATTGCATCGCAAAACTTCTTCTGCACCGTTCAGTGACTTGATGCACCTGTGAAGTGTCCTTGAATCCTACCTTCATCCGAGCAAACAGCAGATGCTGACCCAGACATATATCTACATTCTAACTGCGGAAGGTTAAACTCTAGTAGCTGGCCCAACTGGCTTAAGGGACAGTTTCCTGTTCATGCCAACGCCCACCATCACTATAAGTCTGATTCTACCGGACTTATGGGGCTTCTCAGTACACATGGCTCGGCTTGACTCGGTATGTGGTCAGAGGAGCAGCTGTAAATACTCTTCCTCCCCGCAGCGTCATTGAAGAAGCTACGGTGGTTCAGTGAACACTTCCTATAAAGTCTTCACAATAAAAGTCCCCCGATATTTAGTTATTTAAAACCTTTGCTGTGAAACAGTAATGTCCCAGTTTCACCCAGATCAGTGAATAAAGATGTACAGTTGTGTTTTGTACAGTAATCCATGAGCAACACACTCCTCTTCTTTTCATACATCCGTCAAATAAAGAAAGCCTTTATTGGACGACAAATGAATATACGCCCCCGAGTGCAGGATGAGTCATCGACCTTTTTAATGATTTTCCAGGAAGTTACAAACACTAAAATACCTACAAAAAGTCTTTTTTTGCCGCTGTTGGGCCTGATATTGGTGTATAGGTGGGATATGGAGCGCACCATATATGAAAAAAAAAAAACACTAAAACCGTGATTTTGATTTGATGGGAACTTTAACACACCCTGCAAGAGCTGAAAATGAACACCAAGAAACGGAAAATTACAGCAGATGTCTGAAGTACAAGCATGAACGTGGCCCACTAGGAGGCGAGGGAGGCGCACTTTGGCTCCAATCCAGAGAGCGTCCAATCCAGGCAACTTAGTGCGGTCAAACTGGTGATGGAAAGGAAATCAGCATGGCGTGGTTCAGCTCGACACGGCCAAAAACTTCCTTTACACTACCAAACCGCTACTAGTTGGCTACCCCACTGTTATAAGCAACTCTGTCAGCGATGATGCAAAACAATGAGAGTTAGCAAGTGTCCAAATCTCAAGTCATTGTTCACTCTTGAGTAAACCGCTCAGAGTCGCAAGGGGAGTCGAGACCGGAAATGTGTGGAAATGTGATTTCAGACACAGCCTTAGTCTGTCTGACTCATTAGCTAGGCTAAGCTAGCTGCCTCCCTGCTGTAGTATAGTCAATGGGCACGGGTGTATTTCTCAAAATGTCAAACTTTTCCTCCAGATGACAGTGACAAATATTTGTTTCTCCTCCCTGAATGCTGAATCCTTATCATTATACAGTACCAATATGAAAATGTCACAAATTGATATTGTTGGTAGGGAGCATTGAGACACAATGTAGATCAAAATAGAAAGTCTTCTGTTTGGTGGGTCAGGACTCTCCCATGTGGGGCTGCGCGCCCTAACCTCCACCCGTCTTTGTACCTATTTAAAACCAGTCCGAGGAACAGCCAAGGGACCAGCAATTACTCTGCAGCAAGGTTAATACCCCAGTGCACTCGATGCTTTGTTTTAAAGCACTTAAAGCATTTAGAAGCATTGTCCCTCTGTGGTCGCTGTCAGTGCTCAACATTAAGTTGTGCTTGGCAGCTTCCAAGTGTTAATACAAGTGTCTGCGTGAACGTGAAGGTGGGTGATGCCGAATATGAGCTTGCAGACTCAGCAAACCTCCCCAGGATAAGAAAAAGTGTTAGAAAAGCAGCCTGACCTTGACGACGGGAGAAGTTAGCGGGTGAGTTAAGACATGTCTGGCTGTCACTTCCTCACAGGATTAACAAAAAAAAAAAGAACATTCAAGAACATTAATCTGTTTTTTATAATAATCCTCCTCTACAGGCTCCTCTTTATTTTTAAAAACACAGCGCGATGTGCATTTTCGTCTGAACATGCTCTTGTCTGCGATAAAGCAGAAAAGAGGCTCTCTGAATACGCTCAAAGGTCAACAAAGGGAAAATTCATTGCAGCTCCTTTCCCTCAATTTATCGTAGTCGAGCACTTGAAGGTATTGTTTTGGAGGGACGCCCAGACAAGAAACATTTCCTTAAGAGTGCGGTTTGATTTGGTAATAGAATTTTATGGCCATTTTACCTACTCTGCCGTACATCTCAACCCCCTCCAGCGCTCCGCTGCAAGAAGAGCACGTATGAGTAAATGTATTTCCATCCCAAGGTCTTTCCATCTGTAATAACGTCAGCAGCAGGCAGGGGAAGCAGTTCTCAAGGCCAAGGGGATCAAGAGAAGCAACTCGCTGTATTTTCTTGTTGCTGATGAAGTGTCAAGAAGAGTCTTTTTCCCCTCCAACAGAGGCTGCAGTGAGGAACATTACCGCGGTTATTCGATTTTTTTTCTTCTTCTTTTTTTTTTTTTTATGATACGGACGGTCTTAACTGAGATCCATCAAGATTTGGTATTTCATGTGTATTCCACATCAAAGGAGTTCAAGGCCCTCCGTGTCCGATCATTTTACCAATGAGATCAATTTGTTTCAGCACAGTCGTTCCGGCCGGCTGCACCTGTACTCTCTGAACTCGACGGCTGTAGTGATTCCTGGCCTGTAAACTGTTGTTCGGGATTAATAAGTGGATATGATACATATCCACCTACTGCATATATTTGAGAAAAAAACAGCAACTGAGATAATGCCGTACAATCGGGACTGACTACTTCAAATTTCAAAGCTTTGTTGATAAAGATAAAAGAAAAATACCAGAGTTTAGTGTAAACTCAGTGGTGCGTTTACTGTCGACTATCAGGAGATCCCTGTCATCGAAGAGCAACTGACTTCCCCTGTAATTGTCACTGTTATCTGGTCGAGCTGGTGCTGGTACCGGTGGGGGTTGAGAAAGACATGGGCAAACAAGAGAATCAACAACACGAGCTGGAGGCAGTAACAAAAGAAAACAGATTATGTGGTATAAAAAGAGGTTCAGAGGATATTGTTTGGCTCCACCACGCCCAGGATAACAAGATTTAGGAGTCTACAACCATCTCAGGCACAGGAGTGCTTTGAACTAACTGCTGGTGAGAGGATGCCGGCGTGCTCACACTTGACAATGCTAACAATGCTCGTGTTTGAGAGCTAACAGTCGGTGTGCATTCCAAGTGCTTTAGCGTGCCAAAATGTTTAATTAGCACTAATCACAGCTGATGTGTACAGCTAAGGCTAATCTGAATGTCAAGAACAACATGTTGGGAAACGTCAACCTTTTGGTTCCAGTGGATGAAAAGTCAACAGATTACCACAATGATGAAGATTTACCGGGGATCTTTTAGCAGATTTCATGGTAATCCATCCAGCAGTTGTAAATACATTTTATTACCAACAACCTCATGGCTTTGCTAGAACCGAGGCCAGGAGACCACCAGTTTCAGCCCCTGGTGACTCTGAATGTGACAGAAAGAAGTTGTGTTTTCAGATAGTCCTTGTCAGAAAAAAACATTACTTGCATGTAAATGCTGCCTTCAGTCGAACACGATGAAATAGTGGAGTTTATGCTTGCTTCCGTGAATCATCACTGGTATTTGCCATCTGACTGGCACAATGGACTGTGAGGCTTTAGAATGGGGCAGCCTGCTACCATCCGTTCTAATGTTCGCCTTTTCTTAATGTGTTGAACGTCTTTATTTTCCCTCGCAGACACTTAAAGACCCCAACCTGTCAGCCAGAAAGGACTTCCAGAGAGAGGCGGAGCTCCTTACCAATCTGCAGCACGACCACATTGTTAAGTTCTACGGGGTGTGCGTTGACGGAGACCCTCTCATCATGGTGTTCGAATACATGAAGCATGGAGACCTCAACAAGTTCCTCAGGTCGGTTCCTCACTGACGCTTAATCCCATTTAACCTTAATTTACCAGGCCGGTGCTGGCTGAGCAAATTAGAATTTCATCATATGAACCGACAGAAACCGACTAAAGTGGGTGAAAGCAATTACATTGCAAATGTGTGTGTGTTTCTACCTGTACAAGGAGCCTTTTAACTCAAGGTGCTAGTCGGACCCTTGGATTGACGTTTCCACCAATTTATTGACAGTATGTAAATGTTGAACTTGAGTCAGTCTTTGAAAAATAATTCTTTTGTCAAATTCCTACTGCCGATAAAATATCCAGCTAACTTCACAGCTTTCTGGGTTAGCAAACATGAGCGCTTTAGTGCTTTTGTTCCATAATGTCAGACTGTACCGAGGGGAGTTGACCTCTGATAAGCTTTAACAAAAGCGACATGATGCCGGTACAGCGACTCTTTGGTAATAAGAAGCTTCACTGGGGTTGATGTCAGTGTGCACAGGAGCAGTCTGGGATAGAAGTGTGTTGTTTCGAGTGCGTCGACAGCGGCGGTGTGTGTGTGAGCGTGCGGTCTATCTCGTTTTTGAAGTTTGAGCAGTAGTTAAAAAGATGACATGTCACGATTTGAGTGTGTGTGTGTGTGTGTGTGTGTGTGGATTCAAGAGTGCGTGAAGACTTTCTGTTGGGAAATCATTCCTGAAATGAAAGGCAATGTCGCGAATGATGAAATTCTTTCATGCAAGGTGCAAGACGAGGATGATTTTTGGTCTATTGGTCCTGTTGGTCACATTTAACAAATGAGATGTGTGGAGAATCTGTCGGAATGAACGGAGTATCTGATGTGCGAGGTCCAGCTCAACCTTCAGATAATCAGAGGGCGGCCCGCGCTCATTCAGCCACCGCGAATGTCTGCGAAGTCAAATAGAAGTGGAGAGTCAAGAAGGCACACACTTGGGGAGAGTTCTGCTAATCCCTCTGCAGTGGAGCCCAATTATTACACGCACACTTTTAAAACAAAGAACATTAAATTACACTAAAACCGAGAGATAGTGAGAGAATGACAGCCTGGGAGAAGTTGTTCTGGTAAATGTGTGCGACTTCAATGCTCGACAGGCTGGAAGAGATCAAAATGTTGCGACAATCACCAAACTGCTCTTAAACCACCAAAGACTTGTATAACAGCCACGGAATTAATAAAAAAAAGAGTGCAGACACGTAACAGTTTATCATTGCAATTAAAGCTGCTTTTAGGTTATAGTTATTTTTTTTTTTTAACACCTCTAACACTCATCCTTTATCATGCAAATTATTCTTAATAGGTGGAAAAGGGCACCAACACTGCCAGAATAAGGGTTTATTAGCAGCGTAAGGAGCTTTGGCTTACTTATTAAAGGGGCAGTCAGGTTACTGTCTGCCATGCTGCAACGGCATTAAAGGTTCATACAACCAGTTTGTTAAACTGAGATTATGTATCTTAAAAAAAACAAAAAACACAAATGTAAAGATGAATTCACAAGTGATAAAAGTCACCTTTTGCTTAATACAGTGCACCATGCTGTCAGAAGCTCATGGTGGCTAATGTCTGCTAATGTCAGATAGATGTTGCCTCATGGCTGACATGACTGAGGCAGTTGTTTTAAAGGTGCAAAATGTCAAATTTGGCCACATATATGGAACTAATACTCAAAATAAAGTTAGAGTCGCTAACAGAGGTGGCCATTCCCTATGGAAACAAAACTTCTTCAATGTCAAACAAAAATAGCAATTTGAGAGAACATAAAACAAATTTTTAAAAATAAAACTTAGAAATCAAAAAATCAATCAAAAAATGTGTCAAATAGTGTAAAGTATTGGTCCCAGAAAGTGTAGGTTATCCAGACAGTAGCCCATGCTTAGTAGAAGTGTAACCTGTGTGGAAAGAAAGAATTTTAAACCTTGTTTTGGGGCAAAGTCGTAGAACTTTAAAAGCGTTTGATATCAGATTTGACTGGTGATTCTACACATGCAGTTTTCATGTCCATTGAAAGGGAAGGTGTCGCTGTCTCTCCGTTCATGTCGACATGTCAAAATAACTTTGTCTAACTTTGCTGTTATTCTGACTAGTCACAGATAAACCTTTAATTATTCTGTCATTACAAATCCTGGCTTCCACAGGGGCCGCTGTCAGGCACCGGTTACGTAGTCTCACTTAAAAATAAAGATTATAAAACTCCGTAATCAACAATAATTCATCAAATCAATGTTATTCTTTGTAACCCAGAGCCCACGGTCCGGATGCCATGATCCTGGTGGACGGCCAGCCACTGCAGTCCAACGGAGAGCTGGGCTTATCCCAGATGCTGCACATCGCCACCCAGATTGCCTCGGGCATGGTCTACCTGTCCTCCCAGCATTTTGTCCACAGAGATCTGGCAACCCGTAATTGTCTGGTGGGTAACGGCCTGCTAGTCAAGATTGGAGACTTCGGCATGTCCAGGGACATCTACAGCAGTGACTACTACAGGGTAAGGCTTCACCTTATTTATGCTTGTCTCTTGCCATCAAAGCGCTGAGAGCTGGAGAGGTTTCAGAGTTCACACTGTCAATCAATGCCACATTTCAAATGTGTTTTCCATAGTCACCTTGGCTCAATAACAAATCCACTTTTTGGTCCTTTAAAGTAGCTGCTGGCCATCGCCATGCCTGCTTTCTGTACTATTTGATGTAAGGAAACCATGGCGCAAGCATTAGTGGATTCCACCTGACTCAAAAAGTAATTTTACTTTTGACTTTGTTTATAATTGGGTCCAAAACAACTCTAAACATATCCTCCTGGGCTGCTAACAAAAAACATATTTCAAAGGGGTGAAGACTGCTCCGCTCTCCTGGGTCATTTTTTGTTTATATGTTTTTGTTTCCATCTTTCTTTTCCGAAAGGAGAGTTAAAAGCTCTCCCTCCCCAGTGCAGCCCCGGGCCCGACACCAGCCCTCATACATTCATACTGTACGAGGATGGAAAGGTTTAGCGGTGCGATAGAAGATGAGCCTGCTCAGCCCCCAGCCTGCCGCTTCGAGGCTTGTTTATATAGCTTCCAATTCATGTCCTCTCTACTGTTTAACACGATTAGCAACTCTGAACGCTGCAAACCAGGCGGGCAACTGCTGGGCTGAAACATTTAGTATTTTTTGCTGAATAAATAAGTGGAAAGTATGGAGCGATGGCCGCAAAAGATCTGGATTCCTTAAACAGGCTGGTCTTGTGAAATGACTTTAGGTGCACCTGATCCTGTCTTCCCAGCGTGACAGCTGGGCCGGTTCGGACTTTGCTAGGGGCAACGCCAGCAGTTATGAAGTACTTGCCTGCTGGGTGAGCAGCTCTGCACACATAAAATCATTTGTAAGGAAATTTGAGCGAGATGTCTTTAGTGTTTGGTACATGGCTCCTGTATGCACACCATCTGTGTGGCGTGTGTATTATTAAAATCTGAATATTTTGTGGGGGTTGTTAAAAAATTATGGAAGGATTCCATGTGTGTGCGTGTGCGTGCGTGTGTGTGTGTGTGTGTGTGTGTGTATTGTTCAGTGCAGGCTGTGGATACGGTTGAGTGTGTGTGTCAGCAGAACTAATCTTGCTAACTGGCAATGAGGACGTTTCAGTAGAAACAGAAAATCAGTCATGCATAATTCTGTAAAAACATCTCTGATTCCAGCAGACCAGTGGTGTTGAGAGGTTGTCAAGGCAAGTTATCAACAACATGAACACATGTACCTTTCATGTTATGTCAATAAAACCTGTTTGGCAGCTATATTGAGTGCTTTGGTGCAATTTGTAAAACTATTTGAATTACAGAAAATCAAAGTCCTTTCCAGTCCTCTGCGACTTAATGGCATGTTCTGAAATATAATATTCCAAGCTTATTGAGGGTGTAGCTTACCGGCTATATAAATACTCCACTTAGGTCTTGAATACTCATTATAAGCTCTTTGTAGGGGAGAATAATTGGGTGTTTGGACACTGGCAGCTTCATGTAGGCCAGTTAAATGGTTACCATGGCAGATCTCATGCTATTCATTTTGCATGTTGAACAAATACTGCAGCATCAAGTCTCCCTATTACAGTAATAGGAGTATGCATGCATATAATTTGTGTGTGTGTTGTTCCCATTTGAAAGGTGTTATACATAATATTGTTGGATATTGTTCAAATCATCTGCCTCCTCAAGTGGTTGCACTAGCTTACTTACCTAGCAACCAAACATTAACGTTGCTAATCGCAGCTAGTTTACATTAGGCGCTTTGGTACAGTAGCCTGTTGATCAGTGACGTTATACTATTGGCTGACCTACCTTGGAAGAAGCTAGAGCTGAATTATTCTGCAGGCATAAACAAAACAATCATTTTGGACCTGACAAATATTGCAAAATTATTAACTCACAATCATAATAATGTTTTTAAGGAAAAGAGATTATTTTATTCTGCACTCTTCTACAAGCTCTGTGGATGTAGTATTTGTTAAATGAAGGAAAAGAAAAGATTTGCCTCCATAAAAATGTTAGCAAAAGACCTTTAAGTGTGTCATCTATATCATATCATAGTCACCTCTGAATTCCATTTGTCCTCATTGTAGTTGCCTGAATCTGACATTTGAATAGAGGCTTGAATTAAGAAACAATTATAGAAGGCCTATGTGCGTTTATGTTAAAGTAAATATCATAGTTAAAGGACTCGTCTGTCCCTGCTTATAATGTTATCTTGTCATTTGCAGAGATAAAATGTCCTCTTCTTTGCAGATGATGTTATTCTGAGATCCCTTACTCCTCTTCTCTCTCAAAAGCCGCTCACAACGAGCCCTGACATTCTTTTCAGTTTCCGTGTAACAAGGAAACCATTCATTCATTTTACCTTCTTTTGCATGTTAAATGTTAAAAAGCCCAAAGTCTGCACCAACTAGAGCTCATCACCCACAGAACACACTGTCCCTGAAGCACCTGAAACCCTGTGTCAGTAGTGTCGCCTTTAAGTCTGTGTCTTCTTGACCTCACACTCCCGTCACTATGTCCAAAATTAGACTGATTGATGCCTGTATTCATGGTAGAAGTGAACCTGGAAGCTGAAAACACAACAGAGCTGGCTCAGGCGTGTGTGAGCTGACCCATTGGAGCAGATCGAGGTGGGGGGAGGGGCTAAAGGGACAGGAACTAAAGCAGAGCGTATCAGATAGATGCTGCACAGTGCAGTATAAGATATGTGCTTTTGAGCACTACAGTATGTAAACCTTTTCCAGTAGTAAACCAAAAAGAAAATTATGAACCTGAAGATTTGCATAATACGCCTCCGCTAACTTCTGCCAAGAGAAAGCTTGTTTAGAAGACATATTTTTAGATAGCAGCTTATTCTTGGAATGTTCTGGCATTCATCTACCTCCTTACATGTGTGTCTAACTAGTTTAATTATTTTCCATTACAAAATGTTTTTGTTTTTTTATGGGAATAAACACTAATACTTATATTTGTCATAAAGTATATGTAATTAAAGCTGGAAAACCGAGAGACAAATAGAACAGCCAAAAACACAGAAACATTAGCTGACAGATATTTTTAATTTTATGTGTTTATTTATGTTTGTGAAGCACACCAAGAATGTCAGCTAGCATCACACTTGAGTTCAGACAGTTAAGTAACGAGCACCGCTACTGTCATCCACTTTGGCTGTGGGTGCACTGGGCAGCACCCACTTTATGTGTGTAGAACATTGGGAGCTCAGGTGGACAAATAAAGGACAAAACTGAGCGTGTTTTCTTGTTGTGGCCCAAATAACAGCTCATCTAATTGTCTCTGAAGACTAAGTCACAGCTAATTTAGCAGGCAGATACTGCTGAGCCGAAAGATTAAATGGTTCAGCTGATTGTTCTTGCCCGCGCGATTATCGGCCTATTACATAGGTGCTGTGAGGTAACTGTTCCGTCAGAAGACAGCCAGAGTGTAACTGCAAGAGGGTTGGTAGGTATAAGACCTAATGGCTGAACAAGGAGCTGCAAGTATAGTCTAGAGCAGGGGTCACCAAGCACCAGGTAGCCCCCAGGGACCGCATGAGTAGCCCTCAGGCCTGTTCTAAAAATGAACATTGAATATTGATATTATCTGTTTCCCACCTTGTTAAGTCATTGTTGATAATTATTGTGAGAAATCATGAACGTGATCAGTGTCTTCACATAGATGAGCATCATTAATCATTAATAATCATATATAACTAAAGGCAAACTGAGCAAATGTGCTGTTTCAGAAGAGTGTATCAAACTGGTAGCCCTTCGTATGACTCAGTACCCACGAAGTAGCTCTCAGTTTCAAAAAGGTTGGTGACCCCTGGTCTAGAGGGAGTATGAGGGTGGTGTGGGGTACAGGCACTAACCAAGGCTTCAAGCCAGCACTGCAGTGCCCAACATAGGCAATGTTCATAAGTGAGAAGCCTGTGAGGGATCATGTCCTTGAAACTACTCTGGAGGCTCATGCTGGTTGGTGAGAGTGTCTGTGCAGACAGGGGGTGGACCTGTGAGCGAAAAGGTGGACCTCCCAGCCCATTACACTCCTCAGCGACGGGTGAAAAGAAGCATCCCGCGACTCCATATGTATCTATGTACACTCTGCCTCAGCTAACAGCGGAATCAGCGGCGAAGAGAGCCGCAGTGTCAGGGGAACTAGTCCAAAATGGGATAAAAGGGGAAAAATGCAGCGAGATTCTTTGTAGACGCGTGCCCCAAAATCACTCCAAATTGCTTTATTTACTCACTAGAACCGATTCTTGTGCGTCTGACAACCAGAAAATAAACGCTCTGATTAAAACTAACCACACACATGTGAAGATGATGATTAATATTCCTTGCAGCAACGGTGCATAGAGAGAAATGAGCCAGTCTGGGGGAATTTTTCAGTCAAATGTTGGTTCCTCCTATCAAACTCAGTGGTGAATTTATTGGGGAAATTTTAGCAAGTTGAATAATTTATTGAATAATTTAGTGATTCAGCACACAAACACATACACTGCAGTGAGGGATGGAGAGTAGCTCTTGCAAATCTGTTGGATTAGGCAGCAACCAGAGAAAGGGTTTGTAAAAAAAAAAAAAAAAAAGACCAGCGTTGGTTCAAATTCAGGGTGCTATATGTAGATCTGTGTGTGTGTGGCATGCCTTGTGTGAAGCTGCTGTTTGGTGCGTTGTGATAGCATCACCACCCGCCTACACAGAGGAATATTGACAGAGCCCAGAGATAAGGAGCTCCTAACAGTATTGGACACTTTCCCTGTGTTGAGTGATTATAAATAGCAGCGCCCTGCCAAGAACACAATCCTCCCATCGCTGACTAGTCGTATTGACGCGTGTTGCCCTCTGGGACTCCCGAGACACTTTGCAGCAGGAGGGAACAACTTCTAGAAAGAGATGAATATTGTCCTGAATCACATCCATCTGTCATATCCTCCTGCTCCGCCTGCATGAATACGCTTTTGTGTTGTTTCAAAAGAGACAGCTGCAAAACCTGCAAAGGCCGACGGCAGCACCGGTGCCGCTATGTAGGTGTTTCATGCGGCTGCCTCGCGATATATCAGGTAATGTTTTTTTTTTCTGAGTTCAGAGAGTCAAGCGCTGAATTATGCATGTTTAGGTGGGTATAAATGACAGTGAATGCTCAAAAGGGGCCTCTGCATTAAAGGCGCGAGCAGGGAGACAGGCTGAAATGCTGTTTTTTTATCAGACATGTTAAGGAACGGCGTCTAAAGGACAGATGGAGGAGCTCATGCGGGGACTCTGTCAGTCTGCAGGTCTCACAGTGATGACAGGCTTCTTTATATTGGACGTCTTCTTTTAATACAGAACAAAGTTGTGAGTAAAATACGCAGTGCGGTTAATTTGTCCCTTGACGGCTAATTCCTCTCATAATACCCAGTGACTAGGGTTGTAACAGTACAGAAGTCCAAGTTTTGTAGGAGTTGCATTTCAGCACAGGCCTGATACAATGGTAAAAAAAAAAAACTCCCAGATGTATAAGACTAAGTTTCTTTAATCTATTTTCCACGGATAGTTTCAGTTTCTTCCACCTAATCCTACCTCAAGTTATCTGATTACAGGCAGCTTCCTCTGGAGTCACAACAGATTTTATACTACTTGTTTCCAGCAGAAAATTTGTGTTAAAGAATAGAATAACAGAATAACTCGTGAATTCTAACTTAAGCTGTTGTCAGCTAGTTAGCCCAGTTAGCTGTGCAGCTAGCAGTCCAGACTAGGAGGTTGAACAACCATGGAAGTGTCGGTGTTTACACCGCTAGCACAGGAGCTTTGGACGGGTTTGGCCGGGGCACAGTACACAAACATCAAAACGTCAAAACTGTTATTTAGTCACGTTCTGTCGATAATCTTACTTCATTTTTAATGTTTTTAACTAATTTCTCGCATATTGCACCTTTAAAATTTAGATTCCTGGTGGCATGGTAAGTGGTAAGTTCTGGCTTTCTGACATTTGCAGGTAGACTGCAATCATAGATGCTGGTTCACCTAGGAAAGGAGAGAAATGGCTTCAAGCAGCTCATTAAAGCCACATTATGAACTGTGACATATAGCTTCCTGTCAGGGGAGAAGATGTAGAGGCTTCCAGTTTCTACCTTTTTTTGTTGGGAGTATTAAAAATTCCTCAGACTCTCCTCCAGAGGCTTGCTTGCAGTGTGAGTGTTTTCATTTAGCAGTTGCAGGGTTTTGTTCTTTGTTGTGCAACACTGTCTGAATGTAAAGAAGGACAGTGTTGCAAAAACAGAAAGCACTGGTCCAGCTAAAATTACCGAGGTGCAAGAAAGCAACAACGATGGATGTCTTACCCTTAACATTTGAGCAGGAAAGGGAAAAAAAAAAGTTCCAAAACCAGGATGTGCCTTTGTGAATGGTGGACTAATGACTATCAAACACTGTAACATTGTTAAAGTCTAATGACTCAGTTTCAAGGACTTGGTGTTCTGTGTGACTCTGCCAGGAAGCCTCTGCCTACCTGCATTGCTTTTCTTTGAAGAAAAGTGGTCCCCAGGTTTCTACTGTTTCAAGGATCAAACAGACACTCCTGTGCTGCATTATTTATCAAGCACACGCTCCTCAAAACTGTATGCAGCTTGCTGCTAATGAGTACACAGGCCATATTTATTACTGCTGCATGAAGGGATAAAAAACTGTTCAGCCTCTCCCCTTGGGTCTTGTTTTTCCTTTTTTTCTAGTCCAGCGCTCCTGTCTGACATGATCTGAGAAATTAGGGAGATGCTACTGTTGACGTAAGAGGAAGTCTGGCTTTGGATGCCCCGAGAAATGCGCTTTGTCTCATTCTTTTGAGCTTGTTCAATACTTTGGGGAATATGGTTTGGGGCTTTCTTAGGGAGAGTTGAGAAGGTTGTGTTGTGTATGTATGGTTAATATGAAGCTAACGCCAGCATAAAAAAAAAAAAAAAAAAAAAAAGCATAAAAGAATTCTTCCTGTCAAAACATTTTATGTGTCGTTTTTTCAATCCATATAAAAAACAAAAAGTAAAGTCTTCAGGTTGTAGTTTACTGAGTTATGTGCCAGGTTTTGTTCCTTGGACTGGAGCGTTCACTTCCAGGCGTCTTGTTTTCACCATGACGTCGCCGGGGAACCAGCAGAAAAAACTTTAGTCAACAATAGTTTGTTGAACATGTTTATTCTGTCTTCAAAACCATTAGAATGTTTAGTAAAGTAGTAAATACAGTTAATTCTATATAGTGATGACATTATTGGTCGGTTGATTGGTTGGTAAACGATTTAGCTCCAGACTGAAGTATCTCATCAGCTCTTAGATGGAAATACAGTGATGCATTGAATCTATACATTTTGTCATTCCCAAACCTTTCCTCTCGCCTCACCACCGGGTGAAGCTATCATTGTCCTGTGAACCTGTACTTGATGGATTGGTACAACATTTGGCACAGACCTTCATGCTACCCAGACGATGTTTCCTACTTACAATGACGCCTTTACATTTTCTAGTTTTAAAGGTCCAATCTGTAAGAAAGTTGAATTACCACAGCATCAGTATTTAATGAGTCGGGAGTGAGACTCAAAAATCAACTTCCACACAAATGTATGTAAGTATGTACGTATTAGTACAGACACTCGTGTTCCTGTTAGAAATGATTGTGATCCTGTGACTTTTCCTCCAGCATCATTTTAATGAGGTCAAGGTCAAAGTCTCTGTTTTGTTGGATAACAATTTGCAAAATGAATGACTTTCCCATCAGCCTGAGCTGTACACTGCCGTGTTTTGTGCTAATTAGCAAATATTGGCACGCTAACATGCAAAAGTACGATGTTGAACATGGTAAACATTAACCCTGTGAAAATATCCTCTTCATCTTAGCATCATTATTTTAAGCATTTTATCATACTGACATTTTATCTCATAGCACCGCTGTGCCTCAGGACTGCCTCACAGCCTCGCATGGCTGTAGACTCATGGTCTTGTTATTTATTTATAGCCAAACACATCCCTAGTAGACGGCTCTCCAGTGCATACTCTTCCAGAAGACGTGATTTAGCAGCGTAATAGAGCTGTGCTGCTAATAATTTTATATTCAGAGTGCAGTTACAATGCCAGCAGCAGCACTGAGGAGCAAACCATCTACACTTTTGTATTACGCAAGTTGGTCTGGGGAGCTAAATGGGGGAAATGCGCATGCAAAATTGCACGATCGCAACAGTGCGGTGTGTGTTAGTGCGTGTGTGTTTTGAAAAACCCTCAGAAACTTTCACCACCTAGCCGCCAGAGTAGATACCACTTTATCTCCACTTGGCAGCAGCACAGCAGGTAGCAACCTAATGGACATCATAGCCTCTAAAAGTGAACTTGTGTTCGCTGCTGTTTGAGCTGGGAGAGCAAAGATAGCAGCGTGGCTACAGCAGGCAGAGAGAGTGTCTAGATGGTTATCGGGGCCCTTTAAGATGTCTGGGGCCTCCCAGGGCTCCCTGCAGGCCGTGGAGCGCCCATCGAAGAGCCCAACTGGGCCAGTAATCTATCCCCCTGCCATGCTGCTGTGCTCTCCACGCCGTTAATCCAATCACTCCCCTGCCACGGTGGGACAGGCAGAGCACTAATCCAGTTTACACAGCAACAAAAAAAAGCCCCAGACTCATTCCTCACTCCCCGCAGAGCATTGCCAGCTTCTCGATGTGACATTGAGTGAGAAAGATGAGGATAATTACAGGGGCAATTATTTTATTTTTATTATGTGTTCAGCCTTTTTTTTTCTCCCCGTCTTCCCCCCATGTTCCGAGCTAATTGCCGTGGCCTTGTCACAAAAACCCAAGGTGATAGCATGCAGTCATTTGGGAAGCGGAGAGTCAGCCAGTTTTAATGCCCCTCGCCACAGCAGCAGCGGTTGAATCATTAGTATGCATCTGATGAGGTTTAGCCTTGTGTGCAATTGGCTGGGTGGACCTCAGATAAGTCATTTAGACTAACAGGAACTTAATTAATTTTGTTTAATCTTTATAAAGCTCCACAGGGGGACAGATTGGTACACAGCCCCTCGCCGATCCTTTCACCTCACTTCCAGCCCACCTATCTTGGCTCGGCCCAGAGGTTTTACACAACAGGGGCGACTGGTCTCCGCATCAATATTGGCTTAATGTTGTGTACAATGCTAAAATGTGGCATGTCTAATGAGACCAGGTGGGGTGTAAGTCGCTGTTCATTTGGTCATTAGCTTGCAGTGGAACCCTGGCAAATGAGATTTAGGGTTCAGTGCCGGGCAGAACTACTGCTGAGCCTCTTTGTCGCCACAAAATTCACCCTGGATCCATCGATAAATAATGTGTGTTCAAGAGGCAGGGAAAGGACACTTTGGTTGGAACACCTCTGAAGTGTATGTTTGCTTTAATGCCTGGGTTTGTCTGAGGAAAAACACAGATAGCTTCCGATCGTCTTTCAGGGGCTGCTGGGTCATACTCGTTTAGTCTGGGACTCGGCCAGCGAGTGAGCATGGCAGGGAAGAGTTCAAAAAATTAGGAGCTAAAGGATGTTTCTGTCTTTGAGATTCTGCTAATACCTTACATGCCCTTGGGCAAGTTCTAGAGAAAGCCTGGCTGCGACTGGAGGATCCGGCAGAAAGGACACAAAAGTCTTCTCTCCTCGCTTTACATCTGAGATGCAGTTGAGCAGAGCAGTTACCCCCCTGGTGGGATTAGTGGAAGGCTGCGGTTGTACTGGACAGCTCTGAGGTGTAAATGTGTGTAAATGTATTAATGTGAAGCAGGATGGCGCTGAAAAATGAGTGTATGCTCAGCAAAGCCTCTATGGACTTTAGGATGAATGTAAAAATAAAAAGTTTTTCAAACACAGCTTGCCGAGGAGTAAAAAGATCCAACTCCATTTGCGATAAACAATCACCATAATCCGTGAAGTTCACTTACCGTGCTGCTCTATTATTTGCAGACTATTTCTTTAGCTCCACTTACATCTGCGCGCTTGTTCAAAGAGAGGAAAGAGTTAAAGAATGACTAAAGTATTAAATGATTTGTTTCGAGAGACGTTTTTTTTTTCAGCGAGGGAGGAATGGAAGCGAAATGATGCCCTGCTTTTGTTTTGCTGAAACGCCACGAAGACCGAGAGCCGGGCAGCGCCGAGGTTAATGTAGTGTGATTTTTCATTCAAAGTCAGCATATATAGGTGTAGCTGTGGAAAACAGACTCTAATGGTCTTGTTGACCCCCAGGCCACGTCTACAGATATCAATTTGTGTTAAATGTACAGACAGCATATAGCCTTGTATGAAGTAAATGAGCTACACCTCACGCCGGTTATCGACTTCTTCCAGACACTGAAAACGAGGTGTTACACTGAGAAGTCCCAAGGTTTAAGATGGCATAAATACTTACTAGTAACCTTAGTACAGTAACCTTACTGTAGATGGGGGGATCTGCTCGCTCTTCTTGGTGAGACGATGGTGTTACTTCTAGGACGTCTGCTTGGTAGAAGTAGTAACAAGCCTCATTAACCATTTATGATGCGCTCCATCAAGGCACTATCTTGTCGCACAATAACACAGACTGTAACAGTTATTTAAAGCTCTTCTTCATTTGAGAGCACACTTTGCTTTAGGTTTTGGTGGCCTCCTGCCGCCTCCAGGAGTGGTCGCATCAGCTGCTCCTGAAGTGAGACCACACGTCAGGATGAGATTTCTATAAATGTTTTAACATCCGTGAGTCTGTTGCTTTCAAAGCGCCATCATCAGGGGACATGAGTTGTTTTCAAATTGCTGGTTGACTGTAGAAGAAATAGAGAAAGAGCTTGCTAACATTAGCAAGCATATGGTACAGCCAGGTCATACCAGACCAAGTAGGACCAAGGGTGGGACCTCCATGGATCGGAGTAGATGCTTGATCAGATTGTGATCTAGGGAATCGGCGGTTTCTAGGCTGTTTTGAGCAGTTCTTGCAGCGTGTCCGGGCACATTGTCCTGCTGGGGGGGAGTGCCATGGAGCCAGGAGGCTGTTTACGTGGTCTACATCGGTGTTTGGGTGGGTGGTGGAATGTCAAGTGACATTCATATGGATGCCAGGAGTCAAAGTTTCCCGGCAGAACATCGCACTGTAACGAGATGATCCCTGTTAATCACTTCACCTGTCAGTGGATTAAATGTTGTGGAGTAGTTCTTTGGTCGAGAATAGTTACTGAATATGTACACAAATCCCGCTCAGTGCCAGATAAGACTGTTACGTAGCTAACTGGCGAAGCTAATGTTCGCTTGCTTACAAACCCTTTTTGCTAGATTGAAAAGTTATTGTGTTGCTGGAGTGGGACTATTTTAAATTACAATTCCTACATTTCAAACTAAATCAACAAATAAAGTTGGTCAGGTTAATAATCCGATTCGTCTCATTCATGCTGAGCTAGAGGAATGTTAACTCTGAAACACAACACTTTCGTCAATATAAGAATTGATAAATAAAACCAAGCCAAACCTACATTTAAAAAAATGTTGGCACTTAAAGGCATCATACGTAACCATTTCACGTTAAAATGTCTAAAACCCACCACGCATTTGTTTTGTATTTTCTAACCTAATTTCCTTTCAGGGATTAAAAAATCTTAAAATGTGTACTTACAGAACAATTAACTCTCATGTTATAGCTTTGATCGAGAGACCCCTCGGAGCATAAAGTTTACTGAAGGTTCATGTTTGGTTACGTCTTAGTTATGCGACAGTTTTTGATGCTGAACTGACTTTCTTTAACTTTACCACTATTGATTGATTTTCGCACATTTATAAGTTTCAATAGTGCAACCAGGTGCCTAGATCAAAACTCCAAAACTAGCAAATAGTTACTGAAAAAAATCCAGATGCAGTGTATGGTTTAGGGGCGTTCATTGGCAGAAATAGAATATAATATTCATTAACCCAATCCAATTATGTTTTCGTGAGTGTATAATCACCTGAAACTAAGAATTGTTTTGTTTTTGTAGCATAGAAATGAGCTTTTCATATTTAGTGAGTGTCCTTTTCCACCATGTTGCTTCGCCACATTTCTACGGCAGCCTACAACAGACGAACCGACCGCAGGAGAGTGTGACACGAGGCGTGTTCAGTTGGTTGCGATTTGCAACCACACTGCTACCCGCTAGATCCTATGCACTGGACCTCTAATACAAACACTGAGTAGCCTTAGCTGTTGCTACCCAACCCAGGATTTTAGAGAAGCTTACACATGAAGGTTAAACAGAGGCACACATGCAAAGGCCTCGTACTCAGCAGCTAAATCTGATGAAGTGTACAAACCAGAGGACATTCTGAATAAATGCCCAGGAAGTAGCATCCTTTTGGCACATTGACAAATCTCATGTTTCTTTAAAACATGCAGAAGATTCATCTGCTGCGTAAGGCTGACACGCAGAGATTGTGTTTGACTTTCATAGGAAATGTGCAATGAGCGTGCTACGGAACTAGGAGGTAATTAGTAAGACGTGAGTTGATTTTTTTTTTTTTTTTTTTCCCCTTCGTCACTTAAGATGCCACACAATGCTCACAGCTGAAGGCACACAGATGTTGGAGCTGGTAAATGGAGTTTGGAGAAGAGCTTATTATGATTAAATGAATCTGATTGTTTTGTAACCCAGAGGTATAGAGCGGAGGAGCCACGTGAGGGCGAATGCAGCTACTCTAAGAGCTTGTCCTAATGATGAGTTCAGAGCCGACGGCCTATTTGTGACTATGTATTTGATTTTGTTTGTCCGTAAACACAGAATATTAGCTCGGTGAGAGTAGATGGTTGCATGGATGGATGGATGGATGGATGGATGGATGGATGCTAGATGTGTGTCTGATTCGCTGCAGGAGTACTCCCACTGACTCGGAGATAGAAACCTCAAAGGAGCTTAAAACTCCATCTCGCTGCTATCTGACAAAAAATGTCGAGATAACATTAAGATAGACAGCAAAAGTCAAAAACTGAACCAGATAACACAATCTTAATGACAGAGAGGGAAATGATAGGACAGCAAATTCCATACAATAAGAACTCTATGCATTGCAATTTGTTCGAACATAGATGATTTTTCTGTGTGGTGGGAATTTCTAATAAAGGGTATGTGATCGGAGCCCAATTATAAAAAGCCAAATTACAAATAAATCCATCCGCTGATCGTGAGCTGTTCAGGAAACGATCTCAGAATTGATCTGCAGCCAAGCTGTGAGTTTACGTCGAATCATTTTTTAATAGTAACACGTGGGCTCGGATGTCAGCGCAGGTATTTTCCCTGATTAATAGGTCAAAAGCTATTAAAACTGCTCTGCTGTGTCCTACTCCGTGTACTTTCAGTTTATTAAAATCCATTAAAAAGTGTGTGGCGACGATCCCACGAATACGCCCCTGAATCACTCCCGCACAAGACGCCCTCCTTTTTGCCTCGTTTCCACCTGTTAGTCATCATTACCCGTGACATGTCGTCGATTTTCACTCTAATGCGGCACTAATTATGCAAATAGTTTGTTATTTCTTCACGGGCTTTTTGTGACCAAGTGAGGAGAACAAAACATGCACACCAAAAGCATTAAAGTGCCGCATAAACCTCTGCCATCACATGACTGTCGTGATGCAGAATGACCAGTCAGTCCGCTTAACTTCACGTTTACTCTTCTGCATTTGCTCACGAAAGGTCAGTGTGAACAAGAACTGGACCAGAACTAAAGTGCGAAGGCGTGTAATTCGTTCGCTTGGTATGGACCGGATGAACTGGACTTTTGCGCAGTGTTGTGCCGCTCAATTCTCCACAACAGCATTCCTCAATCCAGCGCTAAGCTAATTAAAACGAAAGGGTCGTTATCAGGCTTCAGCAGAGCGTGATGACGAGCTGGTCATTGGAACCAGGTGTAACATCCAAAACACGCAGGGCAGCGGCCCTCCAGGACCAGGATTACAGAACGCCGCTCTGCAATACAGCTTTACAACAGCGTTTTACAGGTTTTTTTTTCTTATTTTATTATTGCTTTCCAGGTCTCATTATTTCTATTTAGTTTTAGCTGTGCTGTTCTTTTGTACCTCATATTAGAACTTTGTTTGATCATGTCAGCAAATCACCATAGAAATGAGCTTTACCACATATAACTGAGAGCTTAACCCGGACCTTCATCAAGTTAGGGTTATTACCACAATACTCACCTCAAATTTGACCTTAAATCAACCTGATTTCATTATAATATTCTTCTATTTTCCAGTAAGCAATAAACAGATAAATAGCTGATATCCTTCCTGGAAACCTCCTACTGGTTTCTGCTTCACCTCTGCTGATCATGCCATCTGAATTCATTCACTTCCAACCACTTTCTGTCCGACTTCCTCAGCAGGCCACTAAACCGAAGTGAGCCGCTGCAGCTCTGTTTCCGAATGTTTCAACCGTTCAACATGTTCAGCAGCTTGACTTTGATTTCATCTCCCTCCACTGATTTTCCTCATTTCTTTTTAAATAGTTGGACGTTAACCAACAAATGCAACCTCACAATCAAAAATCAAGTGACCCAAGTGACCAAATTCCCCTCACTGAAGGTCCTTTCACTGTTTTTCCCAAGCCTCTCATGGTCTCCCTCTGCGTATGAGCTTCGCCCCGTGTTAATGGAGTCAGCTCATGTGACCCCGAGTAGAGAGCTTCAGGTGTCACGCGAGAACAGGTGTTCGTGTACGGCCACAAAGATCGCACGTAATTGAAATCTCTGGGAAAGAGTCATTAAGCAGAACCTGCGTTAAGATTTTGATTTCGATGTCTGAGCGTCTTGCCAGACAAGCTGTTGTACCACCAAACGCTCCCTTTGGGATGCAAATAAAATCGCAGCAGCAGTTCAGCATGCAGTAACAACTCGGATGGCTCCAGCAGGCTTCGCATCAAATCACAGCAGCATGTTAATAATATTATCTGTCAGTCGTGTACTTTGACTCCTGAGCGCCACAGTAATCACTGTAATTAATACTGCCCGAGGATTCCGATCTGAAATGTGCAATGCTCTTAATTCTCATTCCCACATCGGTCTTGTCCAGCCCGTCGCCGCCATGATTAAAGCACAGCCACTGACATGAATGGGAAATAGATTTTAAAACAATGCCTGCTAATGGAAGCTGAGAGCGAGGATGATTAATGGATGATTGTTTAATCGATTAATATGTCGCTTCTGAGGATTTAGAGCGAGGGAGACTTCATTTCATGTTCTGCTGGTTCGAAGACATTAAAGGGCTTAACGGCTGATATCTCGGCAATCCGTCCCATCGCCACAGGAGGTTCACATGTTGATATGTGGCTTTCTCCGTGAAGAGAAAAACACAATAGAACTTCAATCCTTAGAAGCCGTATGAACTTGTTTACCGCGGGGATCCATTCAGCGCTTTTCTTAACCTGAGAGGATGTTACAGATTTATTTAAAAAAAAAAAAAAAAAAAAAAAAATGATTGGAACACATTCAATTCAATGCTTTGATGCTCTGCTTAATGCCAGCACTTCTGCGGGGAAGGGATGCAAGATTGCTATTTTTCATCGAGAATAAATGGACAGTTTAATGCCAAAACCTAAAGAATATCAATCCACGCAGAGGAGCCGGCAGATAAAGTCAGCGTTTTCCTGTATCGCGTCAGCGTCAACATCCAGCAGCACAGCAGTCGTTCATGAGATGTTAAGCCCGCCGTATCAGTAACACGCGAGGACAGCTAATCCCCGGACGCCTGGGAGTTGTGATGATGACTACATTTTTTTTTTTTGGTTTTCTAATCTGCGTTTTAGCGACCGACACGTCATTTGCAATAAGGGGTCTTTTCTCTTTATCTCCTCCTCTCCTCAGGTTGGAGGACACACCATGCTACCTATTCGCTGGATGCCCCCTGAGAGCATCATGTACAGGAAATTCTCCACGGAGAGCGACGTCTGGAGCTTCGGAGTCATCTTGTGGGAGATCTTCACCTACGGGAAGCAGCCCTGGTTTCAGCTGGGCAACAATGAGGTACAAAGAGCCTGAAGCATTCAGAGGACACCCTCACACGATCCAATACATATTGTGTATATATTATCAAAGGCTGCCCTGCAGCCGCACACAGCAAAGACGATAGCTCAAGGTTGTTTAATGGTAAATGTGGAGGTCTTCTACATCCCTTAACATCTCGTGGGTGATGAAAGGAAGGAGGTTTATCTCAAATCACATGAAAAATAACAGTCGTGGCAGTTGTTATTAAAGAGGAAAGAAGGCATTGAATAGATTTGCCTCCCCTCCCTAAAGGGAACGTATGAGCTTTATAAAAGCAGATTTAAATGAACACTGCCATTTTGGATCTTAATCTACTTGCCGCGCGTTGTTTCTATTCTCTTTCTGAGACTTGTGCCGGCCCAACGAGGTGATAAATTGACGCCGCTTTGCCACCAGACGAGATGCCGCATTACATAACACCCATGATTGGTTTGTTTTTTTCATTGGAGGCTCTGCTTTGAATCAATAAAATTCAATTAGGATTACTCTTGTAAAGCGAGCATATTGAGAAAATTAAATTGACCTAAAAGAATAACCTGGCATTTCAAGTAAGAAACATCAATATGCTCTGGGGCTTGACACAAATTGGGATTTCCACATTTTCAGTGTGTGTCCTGCGCGGAAAAGAATTCCGAGGCACTCTAAAATGAAACACTCCGCTGATTAAACCACATTGCCGAAACCTCATGACAGTGTAATGAGATGAGCAGCGCATTATGTCACGACGAAGAAAAGAAGTGAAAATCCTCGATCTGTTTCTCTAATGTAGTTTTGTCCTCCGGTAGTGTCACAAAGCAATATTGTACTTATTATTCAGATTTTTCCAACACAATACACAATGATACATTACGGCAACAATTATAAGTGAGTGTCAGTGACAATGATAAATTAGCACCTGGACGCTGTCGGGACTTTTTTCTGCTCCACCACCGACCGTCCTCCGGTTTTATGTAGTCAAAAGCAGGGACAGCTATCACAGAGGAAAAACGCGCAGCCGTGCTCCGTCAGATTCAATTTGGGGGAAAAATGTGTGTAAAATGATTCACAAGACATTTAATTGAATGTCGCAGCAGCAAAAACACAAGGGGTGTTTGTACATTCCGCTGAAGCCACTTCAGATGAAACAACAATGGGAAACTACATCTAAAAGCCGCGATACAGCTTGAACCCGAGAGACGAACCGGTCGCACACTGTTTCCGTTCGGCAGCGGTGTCTGGATGTAGCAGCTGATCCAGCCCCGCAGCTGGGACCCGCCGCCGCTTACCTGTCCATGTGAGCAGCTCGGGATGTTCGGGGACCGGTGCCGCACTCACCACCAGCTCTGTGATCACCGGTGGGATCGTAGAGCTCGGGTTGTTTTCAAGTATTAATAAGCATTTCTATTTTTAAAACCACAGTCGGGAAGCCAAAAAACGCTTGATGCGAGCACATTTCGTATCGAAAAGTCTTTGAGCCCGTTAAAGTCCGCCCTCCGCTCATCGCCGCCGGCCTTCTGTCGGTGTTGTCGTGCCTCGTTGGAACGGGCCGACTGAATCTGCCGTCATTCTTATTAGCGCCACAGAGCCGGTGACATTAATTATTCCTAACATAGCTCCATTAACTTGCACCTGACTAGAGGTCTAATCAGCCAGGGTAATTGAGAACACCTGGTGCCTTTAATTTGCAAGGTAACCAGTAAGTAAAGCTGTCAAATAAAGGCAGCAGTCAAATGTACAACATGAAATTGTGAAATATATAGAAGTGTAAAGCGTAAAAAGAGTGAAATGGGAATACGTTGGTAGCGCATAAGTATCCAACATTATTACAGTCCTTACCTTACACCTCCAACTGATCTGACATTAGTGGAGATGCATTGTGGGTTATGTAGGTGCCAAGTTTTGACACGAAGAAGAACGTGTGGAATAAAATAAAAAGACTCTCTCCGATTCTGCTGCACTTTTTTTTTTTTAATCTGTCCATTATAAGTTTGACAATGAAGATTACAGAGTACAATTTGTTATTTATTTTTTTAAATGATTAACAGAAACAGGAGTTTGTTGCAAAACATTTTTCAAACAATTTTTCAACCCAAGGCCATTTTTTTTTTTGATTTGACGACTGACTGGAAATAGAAAATGTCAGCCGATGTAATTATAAACGGGATGGTAATTACATTTCCACTATGATAAACAGTAACGGCCTTGTCACGTGGTGGGTTGAGAATTAATATTTTTAATAAGTTTCCGTAGGTTACAAAATAATCGTGGTTGTACATTAGTTGGACTCCTTGTCAGCTGAACGATGTGACACGTCTGCTGTTTCCATGACCACTGCAGCCTCGCCGTTGCTTGTTTGGGATCTGGGGATATATGCAAAGAGGCTCCATGTGTCTTTGCAGGAGAGCTGATGCTCTATCCCCTCAGTCTAAGTCTCAGGGTAGTCCGTCTGCCAGGCCGCTCATCCTTCGGTGACAATACAAGAGAAACAATTTAACAAAAGGGAGGAGGCAGTGCTTTACCTTTGTAAACAGATGCAACAGGACAGGGGTTCCCACTGGTTCGTTCTAATAGTTTGGTTTTATTTGAGTGTTTCGCTGTTGTTGACACTCTTGGGTATAAACCCCAGTGAAATCACATTTATTTAAACACAGATAAGGTTTTTTTCTGCATTCTTTCCAGAAAATTAGGCTCCAGATAGCAGTAGATTATGAAACGCTTTGTTTTCCGACACAGTGTTGTCATGCTGCTAGCTTGCAAGAGCATGAAATTGCATGACACCATAATGTGTCTTACGGGGAGAGTTTCCATTTTTCCCGCTCAGCTGTGTCAGTAATTATTCTTTGTCTTAATAACTGCAACACGTAAACATCGGCGCCTCAGTTTGAAGGGTAAAGGAATTGCACGCGGCGCCTATGCTGAAAGGAAAAGAGAGAAAGAAAAGCCGAAAAAGTGGTTTATTGTGCATTTTTTTTCCAGTGCAACCGCTTTCATTATACACTAATAGAGCCGTATCCATCCTCTTAAGCTACAGTGGCATGGTATTGACGCACATAACAAAGTCAAATTGTCAGAGCTGCAATGAGTCATGTGGCTAATTAGAGCACAAGTCCAACAAAGAAATGATCAATCAGCCTTTTAGAAGCATCTCAAACATCCGCACCCGCAAATAGGCAGGATTATTGTTATTTTGTGCTGCGGGACAGAAAAAAAATTAAATCTTGTTTTCCCTTCGATATTGGACAAATCTAAGACTGAATGCATACTGTTTACTTCTTTCATCTCAGTTTCATTAGCTCAAACCTCAAAGGACAGCCTGCTCAGTGTCAACGCTTTCTCATTATGAACAAACCAAAGCAATCAGTCAGTGAAAATCATCTGTCTCACTCCGCTGCCCTCTCTTGCTCTGCAGGTTATTGAGTGCATAACCCAGGGCCGGGTTCTGGAGAGGCCGAGGATTTGTCCTAAGGAGGTGTACGACATCATGCTGGGCTGCTGGCAGAGGGAACCGCAGCAGCGACTGAACATTAAGGACATTCAGAAGGTCCTGTTCGCCATGGGAAAAGCCACCCCGGTCTACCTGGACATCCTGGGCTAGCAGCGGCCCGGAGGGGGGGGGTGGCCCGTTCCTCGCCAGACAGACAGATCGACAGAGACATACAAGACAGACCGACCCACACGAATCCAGGAATAACCAAACCAACCTGCTCCACTGTCGTAAAACACCTACAATGTTTGGGAAGGACTTAAGTGCCTGCAACACTTTTGGATATAGTGGATAAAACGTATTCAAAAAAACACGCACTTTTACATTTTGTTTACTTGCGTATAAGATGTACAGGTTTGAAGAAGACTTTTTTTTCCTCGAAAAAAACTGCAAAAATACACAAAAACGGAGACGGAGGGGGAGTAAAATGGACTGGCAATAGGATAATGGCCACAGCTTGATTATAGGGCGGAGAGAACACATCAGAGTTAAAATCTATCCTGGGTTTGGTTTTATGAATATATATAGAAATATTACATATATTTTATATTTATTTCTTTTTGTCAGGGTGTTGAAGGGTCTGCCATGTCTGTTGCTAAGGGCTCGGCCCTGTCCGAAGACGTCACCGACAAACTATTGGCAGGGACTTGACGATGGTAGCCTTACTTGCACTCTGATTGGCTGGCACTGAGCTTTCGACGGGGAACTCTGCTTCTGAGGATTAACACTGGATGGTTGGAAAAAAAAGGGAGCGCTCTGTAGAGGACCTACCCAATCAGACAGCCGACAAATCTATTTTAATTTAAAAATAATGTACATATTGTAAAATTCTATGTGTCAAAAATTATGTTAACTTATTTTTTCGGGTGTTATTTTGGTTCCTTTTCTGACTGTGATCTGGGTGGCTAACGTATAAAGCTATGGTATTTGTTTTCATCCTAATCTAGAGGAGTTTTCTCTTGGGAACAACCTGTGTCGGTGCCGGTAAGTTGTCTCATGTGGTGAAGGTGACTGACAGTGAAATACGGTTTGGAAAGTCCGCTGACACTGAATCACAGAGGCTCTGGAGGATGGGGGACGACTCGGAGCCATCAACACGACACTTTCCAAAGAGGTGATGAAACCTCGTACTCACTTTCCAGTTCATTTGCTTTTTATGGCAAGAATAATGCGTTGCTAAGTGATATCTTACACCACACTTCTGAACACACACGCACGCTTCGAGAGACTGTTTTGTCATTTTCAGGCTTTTTGGTGTGAAACTGCTTTTCCACTCTAAAGAAGAGATTTTTTTGGAGCTGGACGTATAAATCATGTGTTAGCTGCAGGTGTGTGCCTCGCATACACGGCCTAAGAAAACCTGTAACATAAAGGAATAGATGGACATTTTGGGAAATGCAGAATTAGATGTGAAGGTCGATACCTCTGCCATGTCTGCCGGCTCATTATGAAGCTACAACCAGCTTAGCAGTTAGCATAAAGACTGGATATGAGCAAACAGCTCACCCTGCTTTGTGTAAAGGTGACGAATCCACCTACTGGCACCTCTAATGCTCATATGAACGTGTTACTTTTCTTTAGTTTAAGGTATGGAAAACGAGGTGTAAAAACTGCAGCAGCTGCAGTCTTACAGGGCTTATGTACTGGACTGTTTTTAGGCTGGGTCAAGGTTTTATCTAAATCAGGGGCCACAAAGGGGCCAAGGTTGGAAGTAGGTTCGCATTCACTGTACAAGTATGAGCAGCACATCCTCGTACCCAAACAATTCACAATTGCTATAGACTATTTTTACATTGCGGCCATTTTCCTAAGGAATCCTGGGAATCTGACAAATGTCATCATTCCATAGCTTCTCGATTGATCAGAAATCGAAAGACAACAGAAAGTGAAAACCTAAAGAGACATCGAGCCATGATTCAAGGTTAAACGCCATATTTGATATCCTATTAGCTAACGATAAACAACAGCTAAAGTTAGCTAACGTAACATTAAATTGATTAGTCCAAGATGTGCGTTGGTAATTGCAGGTTAATTTACGGCTTCTCCGTCATGTCATGTGACACTATCAAACAGCAGTGGCTAAATGCTAACGTTTGCTGTTGTCGGCCGTTAGCTGTTTTACCTTGAAATCTGAATTTTCCTTCGCCCACACGTTGCAGATCAATGACGAAGCTGTGAAATGACACCGGTTTTAATGCAAAGTTTCAACCTGCAACACAGTATTACAAATATTTGAGCTTCCCACCCTGAGCGTTACGCCAGAGGAAAATGGCCGCCATGTTAATATGGTTTATTTAGTCCCAAAATGATATAAATCACTTTTCTAAACATGTTTTGTAGCATAAGAGCCTCATGCATACAGTTTGGTTAGGTTTAGGCAAGGAAACTACTCAAATTGGTTAAAGAAAACAAGGTTTTGGGCTAAAAACAATGTTACCTATGTGACTTAACTTACATAAGTACGTTGCGAAAGTAAACATAAGTTTAAAAAAACTCACGGCTGACTTTAGTTTCTCTCAGGAAACAAATAGCCTTAAAGTCCTGTGTTTGTCTAAGCCCTTTATTCGCCCTGTCTTCCCCCCTGTGCTGACTGTGCCGCTCTACACAACTTCACCTGACTTCCTCCTTCACAGCTGTAACAATTATTACAGCCACTAGAGGCCACTGCCCAACAATCAATGTAAATATCATAATAAGCTGCTCGCAAGGTCGACCTTTTGGTCATTTTCCCGATGCGGACAGGCTGAATATGACATTAGTATCGATCTTGTCATCCGACTCTACAAGAAAGCAAATTTCCCAAAATGTCAAACTGTTCATTTCCGGATCCTGTCACTTCACAAGCTGAGAAAAGAAACAGCCAGATAGTTCCCTCCCCCTAAACATTTCCTTTAGAGCAACAAATAAAAGCATTTTTATCTTAGTATTCTCATTTGTTTTTCATCAGCTGTACATGACTCACAGCCACTCGTTCCTTCCTCGCACTCGCGGCCTTTGCATGTTTAGCAAAGATGAGGCTTTACTCCCGTCTGATGCTTTGATAAAAAAAAAATCCTCTCTGCCATGACCAGAGAGGAGCCACTGAAGCAGGTGGACACTCGTGTTAATTTATGGACGGTACATCAAAAACAATAATCACTCGAGCGGATCAGCTAATTGTGTGGTATTCTGCGTTCCATACTTTTGATAATTGCCGTATTTAATGAACTGGAAAACATGAAGAGTTTTGTTCCAAAATGTGACAGAGAAACATGACCCCCAAAAAGCTTGACAGCAAAAAAAGAAAAAAAAAAAAAACTAAAACCAAATGATATTAATTTTCAACAAATCGTTCATAATTAAGCGCTCAGTTGACAAAATGAGTTTGTTTTTTGCAGAGTGAAACCTGTAGATATCTCAGACGCTGAATGATAAACCTCAGGCAACGATTTTATTTTATGTCGTATCTGGATATAAAGCGTTTTGGAGTGGAACTCTTCACATCTCTTCCTTATTATCTCGACATGAATTCTCACAGTACCACAGTGTTGTCTCTGTTCCCCGTTGGGACTATGTAAATCATTAATGAGCATTCAGTTATTTCAAGTGTTTTATATGGAAGGCAGGATCAAATCCAACGAGTTACCCAAAGCATTGAGTTTTTGTGTATTCTCTTGTGGTAAAGATAAACGCTTAAAGACATTATGACACAGACCGTGAGCATTTGCAGGGTATTGTAATCCTTTCATGGTGAGTTGAATATTGTTTATAAAGTTTTCTTTTTTTTTTTTTTTTTCTTTTCTTGGATGAACTAACTGAACACTTTTTGAAGCAAAGTTGGCATATTACCATGTACACATGTTACAGAATATAAAAATGTGGTATAACAACTGCAGTATATAAAATACTGGTATTCCATGATAGATCTTTGTATTAATGTGACTCTCTTAAGAAAATGTCTTCAAACAATCAGACGATCTCCTTTTCCATTTTGTCCTGTCTTATAAAGATGTGTAAATTTGACAGAAATCTTGTCTTCATCTAAATCTCTGAGAAAGCTGAGCAGCATGTGTTCAGTGTGTGTTCTTCTGTCGACTCCTGAAGTGATAGGGACGCGACTTTTCTCTCAGGTCAGAGGTCAAGACGCATCGGTAGAGCCAGTGTTGTTTCTATTTCAGCAGGACAACGTTTCTAAAACATTTTACAGACCATCTCTACTTTGTTTCCGTGGCCAGCTCGTTCTCACACCCAACTCATGGAATACGGTAGCTTGGTCAGCGGCCGTAAAGTTAGTGCTATCACTGTCCCCGGTGCAGTGCCTGTTCAATTCATGCTGTTCGGCACAGATTGTCTGGTAATGTGAGGGGTTTACAGATCCAGTCTTAAGCCCCCTAAACTGCTTACTGGGTCACTGGGGCTGCCACGATAATTTAAATAATGTTTGATATTTACAACAACCAATCAGAGAGGCACCCAGGAGCAGCAGGCAGTGCTGCCAAGCAACAATCATTTTAGCTCTCGAGGCTAGCGTTAGCTAGCACACTGCAGTTGAAAGAAAATGAAAATCTCACCTCCAGTTCTCACTGAGGACTAGAGAACCTGTTTACCACGTCTCCCCGCTTGTCCAGACTTGTCCAACCTTTTACTTTTGTTTATGGTTAATTTCTCACTGCAACATGTTACTACAGCAAGTTGTTGCAACACATTGATTCCATTTTGTTTACATCTGCTTCCCCATGAGATCATGTGAGAGGCGTCAGGTGTGAGAGTGCTGAAGCGGTGTCCGCTCAGTAACAAACCTGCCAAGTGTGAAGTAGATCGGATGAATGGTTCTCGAGATATGTGAATAACGGACAGACAGACAGACAGACAGAGATTCCTTCCTTCATAGTTAGATACAGAACATATGAAACATCCAGTCAGACTTTCAGAATGAAGCCTGCTAACAAACTGTTCACATACAGTATTATGACTTTTGGACTGTTATCAATGTCGGGAAATGGTGACAGTCCAGGTTTAGGTCCAAAAACTATTGGTATTAGATTCAGGAAAAGATCATGTTTGGGTTAAGACAACATTCAGTTATGTCACTCATGTCACAGATAACTTACATAAGTTAATTAACACATGCTAATGTAGTTATGTAACATAACTGAAAAACATGTTATTCCTAATTCTTGGTCACACACAGGATCGCAATCTCCGGTTCGAGGGGGGTAATTACCCCGGTGGAGTCTCTGACGCTCCTATATGTATAAATATCCAAATATTTGCTTAGAAACCATGTTAAAAAGATCCCCTTACAACTTTAAACCTCACAATATTATACGGTTTCTTTAGCATCCTCAAGTCGATGTTTATCCGTGCAGTTCACAACAGGAACTTTTAGCAACTAATGCAGCGTGACTGCTCACAGGACAGATTCACCAACATGTAAACAAACGCAGGATGTGCAGCTGCAGCCTCCAAGGGATTCTAGCTCACTTTACTCAGGGCTGAGACAGCCCCACCATGTCCATGTTTCTCCGATGAACATTAGACGTACTTTTACTTCATGATTACAGTTAATATTCAAAGATGTTAGAATCCACGATAAGGCAGTAAAGATGCAATTATCACACTGGGGTTAGTGCATTATTTATACATTTCTAAGAGCTTCCCTTCATCAGGATTGATTTATTAGTTACTCACAGTTCTGTCTTTTTTACAGAAACACACACACACACACACACACACACACACACAGTTAATCTCTCTGCTTGACTGGATACTCGTTTCACACCCAAAAG
>OMLP01010771.1:1669-11669 GCA_900302685.1 Spondyliosoma cantharus | reverse complement strand
CTCCACCTTGGACCAAACGCTGAATGCCAGAGCTGACAATAGGGATTGCTATGTGTGGCCCTATGATAGTGCAGATAGTAAAAAGGACATTGCTGAGTCTGTGTTTAAATAGTAATGGGTGAAGTCATCCAGGATTACACTGTAATTTGACACATAACATGCAGTACTGACAGCAAGACTTGTCAGCCAGGTGCAGAGTATTAATGGGATGACAAGGAATTTAAATAGTTACACTTACTGCTGAGTGCAGCTGTAGACTTAGATCTCACAGCAAAGACTCTACAATGGAAACCAAACCATAAAGTTGTATAGAAACTTCCTTGTGACGATGTGAGACTTTAATCAGATACCCGCACCGCGTTGGCACGAGGACTGAGTGTCAGTGGATATACTAAAAGCACACTGCTGAGTGAGGTTATAAAGACAAACAACCTGGAAAGACATTCAGGTCTCTGCAGTAATTTGATACAAACACTGTGCTGCTGATCAGAACATGCTACCTTGCAGTAAAGATGAAATGTTCATGTATAGCTGAACGTGGCCTCAGAGATTTAGTGACAAAGCATATCTGAGTTACATCTTGCTGAACGGACTTTCAAAGAGGCCAATCTGTGAAGTCTCTCCTAGTCTGAAGATGACACAGGACTATGGTAATCTGATAAACAGGCTACGATAACCTTGCCAAATGCTGCCTGACATAAGGGATGGCTGATTGGCTGCCAGTATGACATGTAAACACAGGTTCACTCTATAGATTACCAAATGCCTTACAAAGTAGACAACCTGAAAGAAATGTAAAGCTGGTGGCCGTGTGGAGGAACAACGACTTGGAAAATTTCTTCAAAGACCCAACAATCTCCAATGTTTAATATGTCTAATGTGTCTAGAGGCCAAGATCTTCCAAATACAAAATCTTTCCCATTCACAGTCAACTTGAGACTATTTCTGAAGGGTTATTAAAATGTTCCAGTATTTTTTGCCAAAGTCCGATGATGCTGCCAAGGATGCTAGCTACAGTAGCACTTTGTCTGACAAATGTACAAACACAGACATGAGCGTGAAGTTCAGGCTGGACACAAAGTGCCAGTTGGCATGAATGAGGTGAGTCTTTCTTTCAGTTGATCTAGAGCCCAGACTTAAGGTCATTAATACCAGATGCATCAAAAAACCCAGTCTCAGATAACGTGGCAGAATGAGCATTGTGTTCACTAACTATTCTTTGTGTCACCATACAGCCAAAAGTATGTGGACACCTTGAAGAAACTAGGAGGAACAGTTGTCAGGTATGTTATGTGGCGCGGAACATGTCAACATGGATTTCAGATCTCCATGTTTTTTTGCCCAATGTGGGTCGGGCCCGTTCACCTTTTCTTTTCTTTTTTTTTAGTGTTCAGCAGGAAAATGATTCGCAACCCATTCACATTCCCAGGGGCTGAGGGAAAGGTGATCACAGACTCATGCCTCTGCATTGAGGTCCAGAGCACTTAGCACCGTCCATCCACAAAGCATCAATTACGTAAACATGGAGTTCAAGCTCGAGCTCTGTCGGCTCAGAACATGGCCCATTCATCCAATGCAACAGCATGATCCAGAATGCTATGGTGGATTTGGATCTCGGTAAAAATGTGGGGACAACAGTCTCTGGTTTCCTAAGTTTTGACCAGCCTGAGAGCCCTGTCTGCGGAAATTAGCTGTGAGCAGCCTTAAATCCATGATGGGTTAACATGGTCCTTATGCCACAAGTAGGTACTAATGTGTTATGTTCTAACACATTATTACCTACTTATTATGTTGTGTTGAACCACTGGTGCTGGTAGCAGTTGCTCGTCCTTCTCTGTCTGCTGCAGCTACAGGTTTTTGCTTGTAAGTAATAATCAGGCTTATCTACTCTATAACTGTCCAGATGTACTCTGAATGACTGGCCAGCCCTGTCTGATACTGTGAGGATGGAGTAGAGGGCCACATCAAGTAATCAGACTTTTCATTTCCAAAAAAGAAAATATGGGAGAAGTTGCCATTACCACCACTTTTACAGAAAATTAGTGACAGGAGAGAAGATCAGGGGAAGCTGGGTGATATATTCCAAGGAAAAAAAAATGCTTATACTGCTTCTTCTGCAAGCTCTTACAAATGATTCAGTGATGGAGTTAATGACTGCAAAAATTGCAGTGAAATACTCAAAAACTGTGAGAACACTTTTGTATTGTTTGAACATAGCAGCTTTTTACTGTGTGTTATGGAAGCTGTCAACAGGACTTTTTAAATAGTTGCGTAAAAGCTGCACTGGAACATTGATTTGACATTTTATCATTATATTGCATTGTTTTATTCAGTGTTTTTGTTTGAGAAGTAATTAAACTGATGATGCTGTTACCAAATCCTAATCTTGCCTAGGGCACCAAAATGGCTAGAGCCAGCCCTGATTGCAAGAAACAGAGAGCAAGTATCCAGCAGGACAGCATGGCCGTCGATGCTGGGGCCAGGTTGCCGACTGAGAAACAAGCGACTCATTTTGTCTTCAATCAGAGGCTATAAGCAGTGTTTTCTCCGTAATTCACAATCCAGAGGAGATGATATGTGTTGAGAGAATTAGTGACTATAGTAGTTAGAACAGGCTTTAGCTACGGTTAATTTAAGCACCTGTGTTCCCAGCACCAGTACACAGCCATCAATGCAGGCTGAACACTTAAAATGGGATGAAGAGGTAGATATCCTCAGCAGTGGCCTCACTTCAGGTACTGAAAGACATGCTAAAGAAACATTGTTGCCCGAGGCCTTTTACACTGGTGTGCCCCTTCATATGCCTGTAAATGTATGCGTGGAAAATTGCTAAACATGTTTCTAAAAGAGAACAGCTTGAGCATTTTTTGTAGATAAAAACCATGTTTGAAGAATAATTTGGATGCCTGCACATGATCTAAAATCAACAAAGAAAGCCACTTTGATATAGTCTCTGGGTAGCTTCTGTTTGTTTAAATACTAAATTATAAATAATAAAGTTTACACCGTATGTAGAAAGCCAATCAGCCACCCACTCTGTGAACCGAAGACCCGGCTGGCCAGTCTACAAAACAGAGTCAGTCTCAATGTGTCCCTGCTTTTCCCTGGAGGCTTTGCAGAGGTCTCAATACATCTGTCCACGTCCATTTATTCATCTGTCCATCTGTCTGTCTGTCCCTGTGTGTGTGCCTCGGTAACCCTATACATCCCCTGCGTCCAATCAGCTCATCTGACCTGGTCAGACAGTGGAAGCACCAGGTGCCAGATGCCCAACTATAATTGGGAAGCCAGGTTGTGTCTAAATACTGTACACTACATTGTTAGTGTTAGACATGAACATTTCTCTACTGCTTCTCTACTGCTTTTAATGCAGCAACTTACTATATGTGACTGCAAGAACACTAAAGCCACTCTTTTACCAGGAGCTTAACGATTGGTTGATATCTTGCCTCTGTGTTCAGTGCAGTACATGTTAGCCTGAAGAGGAGAGGAGGCCGAACTCTACTACTGGAAATAGAGTGCTGCAGTAATAAGTCCTAAAACTCGGAAATCAGTTTGCATTTTTGCACTTGCGGTTCCCTTGTCTCAAAGTCAGTGTTTTTTTGTTTTTTTTTATTGATTTTCGGTTAAATGCCCGAAATAAGGTCTGTGGTTACCACAGGCTTCAGATATTTACACAATTTGTTCTACGACGTACAGTACATCTTAAAATCCCACAATTTAATTATAAAGTGCTTACTTAAAAGCAGCAGTTGCTACAAGTGGCTAAATGAGAATACAGAAAGTTGTATGGGATATTAAATGTCAGAGATTCATCTACTTACTAGTCTCAACTTACAGGTGGACTTAAGTTGCAACCTATTCTTACTCTAACTTGTAGATTGATCAATTTATAGAAAACCTGTTTTGTAATTGTGTGGTTAGATGCTTCGTGGTGGTGACGATTAACTCATACAACCGCAGTCTAGTCTATTTATAGGCGTACATTAGCTTTTTACTGCCACTTAAAAAAACATAAAGGTGGTGTTCATCTGAACAAAACATGTATCATAAGCTTGAGTTTTTCCAAAGCTTATTTTCGGCAATAATTAAATATCCAATTCAGAAATCCCATATGCTTTTTACTGTTATTAATGTTACTGGAGCTGCTCAGTGTGGTGGAGTGTTGAAGCTACAGAGTACAGAGAAGCCGGTTGAGTTAATGATTTGAAGTCAGCAGTTACTAGTTTGTTTCCAGAGCATATGAAATACTGTTTATGCCTGCAAGTATAAGCACACATGTTTTTTGTATGCAAATTAAAACTGTAGTTTGTAGTTTTGATGCTAACATCCGTTTGTTAACACGGTCATGGTAAATTTCTATTATGTGTTAGCATTAAGCATACGGATTAAACACTACTTATATAAAATTTGATTAAGGAATCAAATATTTGATTCAGGAATCATGCAAAGAAGAATCACGTTAGTTAAGTGAATCTATTTTTTGGTGTTGATGAAATGCTACTTTGACTGGGCAGGGGCTAGTTACTAAAATAAAGTAATATAACAAACATTTATGCTGTTTTCATAGAGAAATGTAAAGATACTGTAATATTAAGTAATAAGCCAAGTGTAATTGATTACATTTTACAAGTAACTCGCCCAACGCTGGTGACTTGTACCACAGAGGTTCAGCTCTCATGCAGCACTGGGCCCTCCGTTGGAGCTGTCTTAGAGCTTATCCACAGCAATGCCAACTCAGCCTTATGTCTCCTAACTGAATGATATCCAACAGGACCCAAGATAATACGCAGTGCCAGCTTCAACTCTCTGTTTGTCTCTTTCTCTTGTTTTCATTCACTTTTTCTCTGTCCCACTTTCATTGCTTGCTGTCTTACATTCTATCATAATCAGATGTTGTTATTGGAGGTGTGCATGCTATCGCCAGATGGCCCGTTGCTAACCTTTTCTGTAGTCTCTTAGTACTTTTATTCTCACCACAAACACACACACAGAAATATATGAGAAAAGAGGGCGAGGAAAACAGCACAGTCCAACATTTAAGTCCTTCATTAGCATCTTCTGAATTACTTATTTTACACAGTGCTGAAATATTCCAGAGGAATAACAAGTTTTAAGGGTATTCAAGGACACCCAAGTCTACCACACACACACACACACACATAGGCAAACAAGCAGTAATCCAGCGTCAGTTTGACCCAAAGCTTGGCTGAAACCAAGCCAAAGTCAGAGTGCCAGAGTAATCCAGTCATTAAACATTAATGAAGGCTATTAATGAGAAGGATCTCGATGGAAAAACACCTAATGACAAAGACTGCAGGAAAACAGGCTACACACACACTGTCCATATTAACTACTGTCCTAAACTGTCTGGTGGGTGGAACCAGACTGTGTACAACATACACATGACTTGATTCGGTGCTACACGTGCGAAAATGTCCATGTTATACGGCAGATCGACGGGCAGAAAACTATTCTTTCTCCGTCCCCTGGTGGGTCATTTTGTGGTAAAGCATAAATGCAGCCTGCTGCGTGTTTGCAGTGGTGTTTACAGAGGACAGCTGGCATTATCTTCAGGCAAAGGAAAGACACAAGTGCAGGAGGGAATTATTAATATGGATCAGTCACATTGATTTACTAAACCAAAATGCGCATAATTTCACCTGGTATTTATGCCCAGGGGAAGCTGTTCCTTATCTCTCGTCGCTTAGCTGCAGTGTTATTTCGTATGAGACACAACAAGAAAAGGGAGGCTAATTAGACACAAGTTGTTTCATTCTATAATTACTTCTACAAATGTCAGTCAGTTTGAGTAAAATAATTAAAATGTAAAAGGTGACAAAAAAAACAGGTCATGTCTTTATCAATGTTTGGTGGCTTGATGGCGTGAAAGGGAACCTCTCAGACTCAGTCATGAAAACACTGCTGGGACGAGACCTTTCATGATGAAGCCTCTGGCTCAGCTGCAGCTACACATCACAGTGTGATCTCTGCCCTCTGCACCGTTAGCACAGCCTGCCGTGCATGTTTCACCTTGTAGATGTACGCACACCGTTCCTCCAGGGCACTCCAACTGGGACGATCCAACAGGGCTCGGAACTGGGAAAATCAGCTCTTTACATCCCCAGACTGAAAGCACGAGGTCTTTTACATACTATTAAATGTGTTCAATTACTTTTCTTGCGTCTACTGATATTATTAAACACTATGGATCCAATTGCAACTTTCCATCAGTGCAAATGAGTGGCCTCCCCGGCAGACTTCAAGCAGATGAAGTGAAATAAAAAGTGGCAATTAGTCACTGGGCGAGGTGTGGACAGTGGTGCCACATGTTGCTCATTAACATCACTTCCTTACTGAACCGTCGAAATGAAATGAAATGAGCAGAATGGACTCTTGCATTGTTTCACTGCAACACACACTCACAGCCACATACACGCTTTTTCAGTATTACACAACGTTGCGTTTTTACATCCCCTAACTTGATGAAAACTTTAAGATGTGGTAGCAAGCTCAGGGGAAATGTATTAAGTGTGCCTTCAGTTCATAAGTCTCAAGCCTGAATTCAGTTTAACGCAGGGCTCCTTATTTGTTTTTTTCAAAACGAGAGGAAAAACATCCAGCATCTATTCGTGGTTTGTGGTTATTTAAAACACTGGATTATACTGACATTTTTAAATATGCAAAAGCAAACACTTTGTAGTATAGTTGTGTTTCTTTCTCTATTACTTTTCACTCAGCAGCTCATTTGCATTTTCTCCCCATTTACTGAGCTGTCATCTATCCAGTCTTGCCGCAGGAATCTTAAACTGGCAACAGACAACTTTTTTGCTTTAACTTGTAAATACCGATGTCACAGTGCAACGGCTCCAGAAAAAAGACACCATCTGCGTATAGACTGGTTCCCTGTACACCTCGCTTCCACTCTGCCATTCCATCTGCCACCTGGCTGGATTTTCCGGGAATAACAAAGAACACATTATGGCACAAGAGAAGTGCATCTGCCATTGCGCAACCGAAACAGGAAGAGGCATTGTTTTCCTTGGTCGCTATCCCCAGGTAATGGTGGAACAACTGGAATAACTGTTTAAACTCCACACTGCAAAGGAAAAAGAGAAACTTGTGATGGAGGAGGCAAAGACGGCACAGAGGGAGAGTGGAGGTAAACAGAGGTAAAACAAGAGGAAACAGCCAGGCATTCACTTGATGGAGAACTCCGGTGTTGTGTCAAAGTCTGTTTCCATGCTGATATGTGTTTCCCCCTACCACTGCGACCTGAGATAGTTCAAAATCTGCTTCTTTCTACTAAAACAGTAAGTAATAAAACCTGCCTACTGGCTGTCTTAAAGCCTTTTCAAACCAAGCAAGGATTCTCGTCTGAAAAATTTGCATGGAAATGTATAAAAAAACTGGTGTTATGGGTTCTTAACATATGCACACTGACATTTGTGCGCTGTGAAAAATATCCAGGCCGACTTAGATATCCATGGATTTCTGCCATCGGATAGATACTTTTCACCAAAGAAATCCTTTGTTTCAGCTGATGCTCGGGTCAAAGTGGGCAGTTTGGCCTCACAACATCCAATACTGTATGACAAACACCACAACAACTATCTCAGCAACCAAGTCATGGACAATATATGGCTTGATATCGCCGAGCAGCCAGGATACAAAGATGCTCATCAGGGTGGGAAATTAGCACCTGTGACAGGCCAAATGCAGGTATATTGTTTTAAGTGGCAGGTAAATTTGATCAACCCACAAGCCAAATTTCTGTGACAGAGAACATTCAGTTAAGTTATACAACTGACCCTTTGGGGCAGCAATACGCCTGTGCTGCCGCTTCTCTGTCGCAAATGCCATTATCGGTAGAAGAAGTAGAGGAAGAAAGGGGAGAACGCATCTACAATGGCGGTCAGCGTGAGTCAAACTCATAGGTTCCAGGAACTAAGCAGCAATGTGGCATTACATTGCCGGTGTAAAGCGGATGTCACCAAGCCTTCTCAAGAGGAGCCAATGTTTTTTAATGCGAACTAAACAGTGGAAAAGAGCGGACAGTGACGAGTTACGTGACTGGCTAGTTCTCGATGAGAGCAGAATACAGAGAGAGAATACAAACAGCCAGTTTCCTCTGCATTATGTCGGATGGGTCAACTGACACAGTCCTGATAGAAAAGGAAATCTTGTATGTCTGTCTGGACGTGTTGCATGGTGGACGTGTGCTTTTTGATAGGATACAGGCAGGGGAAAGGGCAGACGCAGAGACTATCACCAACGCCATAACTGGTGTGATGATGGAGTCTATAGAGAAGGTAAGTGGCGGGACAAGCTGGTCGCATGTGTGACTGATAGGGCATCAGTGATGACAGGGGAGTGCTGTCTTTAAAGATTCAGTCACCAGACGCTGTGGTCGTGAACGCAGTACAGAGGAGCAAAGCATGACACTTCTTCAAAACCTGCCAGGATCCTGCTGTATGGATATTCTCAAACTTTATGCATGACTGCTTGACCCACCTGAGCAACCTTTCTATACACTTCAGGTCTCAACAGTGACACTGGCTGAAGTGCATGGCTGTCTCACCTCTATTGGTGCTGCTAAATACAAAGCCAGGTGAGAAATAGAGACAGTATATGAAACTTACAAAGTTGTCAGGGAATGCCTATCTTTGGGTTAGGGTTGGTTAGTTTAGTTTGGCCTCAGTTAACATAATAATAATGATAATAATAATAATAATAATGATAATAATAATAATAAGGGAGGGGATTTAATGTGATAAAGCTTGTGAAAAGTGACTGGAGTCGGGCCTTGCTGTAGCTGCTCTCTCTGATCTCATAATGGTTCAGCTGGCAACCCACTCAATTGAGGACTTGGACCCCAACCCTGCCATCCAACTGCGGCACCAGGACAGCATTAGACCCAGGCAGCCTGATTTCATGGAGTGGACAGGAGACTAAAACATTGTCAGAATCTGATTCAGATGAGGCACCTTGAAGTCAGAGAGTGAGAAAGAGAATTTGTGAATGTGGAGATGGGATATATTGTTAAAGTCTGAATGAAACAACGTCTGTTAAGAGTTATGATTTAAAAAGAATGTACAGTGCACCACTGTTGGGGTGTCTGTATTTTGTTTAAATGCACATGTGGTATATTTTGATGATGGTTCTTTGAAAAAGATGTCTGTTTCCACTTCAGCTATTGTGCATGAGTGGACATAAACATGTAATTTTAATCAAAGTGTTTCTTATGCCCATCTTGTGCCCTACCCATCCCCCCTACAGTACACATTTGGGTGTGGTACATAAATGTAGGGCTCCCTTCACTTGAAATATTTGTGCCAGTGGACATAAGGCAACAACCACGCTTCCTTGCGCAATGTATTTGGTAAAACGATAAAGTTGTATGAAAGTTACATTTTTTGTAATGATACAAAACTGAGTTCAGCTCTGTGCTTAGCAAACCTGATGAAGTAAACATAGAATGCGTTGCTTGCTCTCCCGCATAACAAAAATGATGTGTTGATGTGTTCTTGTTTTGGTGTGCTGTAGGCCCTTTGTTCATTTTGATTCTTTCATAGAGCCCATGTTTGAACAGCAGCCAGGTAAATTAAACTGCTGTTCAAATGGAGTTCTGATTCTACGCCCACCCGCCATCCATCTACCTGCTGCTGTCCATCTCTTCCTTCACATCCTTTGCTTCATCGCTTCACTTCTTTCTCCAGTTTGGCTTTTGCCTGATTAGAGTTTTTCTTGGACAGTCTCCTGTTTGTCCTTTCTCTCCCTCCCCTCTCTTTTCTGTCTTCCTTTTCGTATCCCTCCCTTTTCTTCGGGCTCTCTCTCACTGTCTATGCTAAGTGTTGGTAATTACATTATCATGCACCATCCTATGAAATATAGTTTCAGTGACACCGAGTGTGTGTGTATGTGTGTGTGTGTGTGTGTGTGTGTGTGTGTGTGTGTGTGTGTGTGTGTGTGTGTGTGTGCGCCTGTGTGTCTCCATATG
>OMLP01010761.1:0-11210 GCA_900302685.1 Spondyliosoma cantharus | reverse complement strand
GGGGGGTGGGGGGGGGACTGGCTGAAGGAAGAGGAGGGCTGTCGGACTCGGGAGTCTAGCTGTGCCTGGTGCAGGGCCAGGATTCTGGGTCCTGCTCTCTCTCCCTCTCTCTCTGTCTCCTCTCCACCTCCTGCCTGCCTGCCTGCCTGCTTACCTGGCTGGCTCTCTTGTCGGATTTAATAACAGTGTATAAATCAAAAGCCTCCTGTCAGCCACACAGCCTTCATTAAATTCAAATGGGGAACGGGTCTCTTTGGATCCAATTTTAATAAAACCAGGTAATCAAATATGGGTTTAAAAATGGGTCATCATTTCACAGCCTCACAGATGTCTGGTCGCCATCGGTTTTCTTGTGTACACATTTAAGATTTCAGGGGAAGAGGACCCCACTCATACATGTAGGATACTGTATTCTCTGCAAGTGTGCCACTATATTGTCATCTTTGTATGCAGACACAATGAAGGTTCACTAACACAATACATTCTATTCAGTGTGAGAACTTCAATAGCCACACATTTTCCGTCTCTTTGCGCCATTTACAATAACAACGTGTTTATTTTTTACATGAGCAGAATACATATCCTTGAGAGTCTGTTATATTGACTGTATAAAATTAACCAGATAAGTGACAAATGTTATATACAATAAAACTGTATCCCTTCTGATAATTAACAATCTGTTGATGCTTTTCAGTCTTCATATTTTTTAAATCAGTTTAGTGTAAGCTATTGGGCCTGTAGATGTGTACATGTAAGTAATATTGTCTCTCTCCACGTCAGTAGCTTCAAAACCATATTCATTGCTACACTGAAAAATGTGGGTCGCATGTAAGCTAACTACTTTGAGTGACAATCTTCTGATTTATATACAGAGACACAAACAGGTAGTCAAACAGAAGGACACAGATGTTCAGTCCTACATGTATTTCATGGGGTCCAGCATGTTTTGACTGCTGTTGCTCAGCTGGGGTTATTGTTGCCTCTGGACTGAGCCGAAGCTCCAGGGTGTCCAGGGTATAGAGATGATTGTGTAGCCACCTCTCTCTGTATTTTGAGCTGATTTTGGAGGCAGATAGCGTGATCCACCGACTGAAATATATACCCAATGCCGGCGCGTATTTTTGTGCAATGGATTTTTATTGGGGCCCAGTTTTGTGCACGACCTGCATGTCACACGTCAGCGTCGGTGCAGGCTCATGGCAGCCATTTATTTTTTAATGGTAACAGTCGCACAGTTTATGGAATCCCTGTTTACTGTGTCTTGAAATCATTATTTCTGGTCCAGGATGGAGATGATGTTTGAGGTTTTTGGATTGGATACGGGCAGATACATGAGAAACTTCTATTTCTTAATCATTCATATAAATAAAGGTATCAATTGTCATGTAATATGCGGGACTTGAAAGAAAGAAGCAGGACTTTTTCACCGCATGAGGTGCTTTACACTTGTGTTTTTTTTTTTTTGCTTATCAAAAGGCAGAAAAACTACCTGTATCATACAGCTTGCGAGCAGAAGAGGGCACTATGAGTTGCTGATGCGAATTTTTCCTCCTCCGTTCCTCTCTGTCTGTCTGCGTCTGTCGGTCAGTCTCTCTGTCTCATGTCTCTCATGCACTCACTTGCATTGCTTTACTATGCTTTTAAAACAGTTCGCCCACCTATTTGTATTTCAAAGCCACAATAAACATGAATTTATGTTAGAAATGTATGAAAACCTCTATGAGATTGCATGATGCAAAACGCAGGTGGAAATTGAAAAGGATTAATAACAGATCCAATTATGTTACCTGATATCATGGCATTGGTTTATAGCTTCACTGAAAAGTCAAATGTGCACATATTGAAAGGACACCAACTTTAACTCACTTGCATGTTATTATTTTCACCTGGAAGTACCAATTATTTTGTTTATATTGAACATACTTGTATTTAATTGTGATATTGTGGTGGAAAGCAGCTCAGAAAATGCCACAAACACATCATGATTTTCTCGACACACCCCTCCTTCATCTGGCCTGTTCACCCAAATGCTACACCGTTGTCCTCTAACACTTATAATCAGTGTAATCATGGGTTTGACTGATTAGTACTGCTGTTTTGGAAAAAGAAAATCTATATTCAAGGTTTTATAATTGTTTCACAAAATAAACATTTTGTACGGCAGCTACTTTTTGCATTTTAACATATGTACTGACTCCACTCATTTTTTCTAGTAACTTTCCGCTTTTATATTTCCTTTAAGGTTTTCAAGATGCCTCTTCTTTGGCTTTCTTTTGTTGAACTTGCTCGTCCTTTTTTTAGAGAGGAAGTCACGCAGCAAGAGCGCTCCCATCATTATTTGTCCTGCTCAAACAGCCGGATAATCATGGCCAGCCCTACCTGAGCATTGTGTCCTCCACAGGCAGGTCAGAGGAGTTCCCATCACCCCCTGGTGTGTCTCCCTCCTGCCTCTGTTCTTCCTGCCTCCTTTCCTGTTGCCATCGTGGCCTGCCATGTTAGTGCAGGCTCCCGCTGCTCAGCCCTCTCCTTCAATAAATCTTCATATGTGTTGGAGGGAAGGTGGAGGGTACAGACAACAATAACCACTGGTACTCTCCATCAAAGGGTTATCTGGCTTTCACAGGCGCACTGACAGACTGCTCACTGACATGGAGCAGAGGCCGAGTGCTGTGTCTCTGACAGGGAGGAGGCCCGGCTTTGGAGACAGGAAAAGGATTCATTTGTAGGAACTTTAAAAAAAAAAAATAAAATCTTTAAAAAGTTCAAACACGGAGAGGAGAGAACTTAAGAATCAGATGTGGGAGAGATGTGATTAGGTGGAAAAACATCAAAGAAAGTTTGAATGATTGATTGATTCACGGCTGATAATTGCTTTATTTTACCTAGTGTGTAAGTATGTACCTTACCTTCGAAAAAAAAAATGTATACGCTGCAACAATTAGTCGATTAATCACTAGTTATCAAATATTGAATTGAATAGATTTGAGTAATTCTTGGGGGTAGAAAAATCAAAATTCTCTGATTCCAGCTTCTTAAATGTAAACATTTGGTTTCTTTACTCCTCTATGATATTATAACTGATTATCTTTGGGTTGTGCATAAAACAAGAAATTTGAGGACGTCATTGTGGCCTTTGGGAAACACTGATTGACATTTTTCATCATTTTCTGAAATCATATAGTCCGAACAACAAATCGATTAATTAGTCGACAGTGAAAATGATCATTAGTTGCAGCTCTAAACAATACATTTGCCGTTTTGTCAGTTTATGCAATTTTTTATTGATACTCAACAAATAAACCTTAATGCTTTTATGATCAGGATTGCTGACTTTTAGAGGAAACAGACTTATGGGGGGAATATTTTTCCTGTGTTGCATTGCAGGGTCCTATTCTTCAGTGCCGTATTAGTGTGTCAGCGAGGGCTGCGGTTATGAATTACCAGCCCCAAATTTTGCAACTTAAAAAGTGGGAATGAGAGTAAACCTTTTGTTTATGTCACCTATCATCTTGAAATATTTACCATTCTGTGCCTCTCAGCTCCCTGTCTCCCTCCAGTGTGATAAAAGGTTGCTGGCTCCCGGTCTTAACCCCTTCCTGCTTCGTCCCATCTCCCGCTCCATCTCTGCTTGGAACAGACATCATATAAACCTCTTCTTTTCTGCTCGAATCCTGCTGCCTCCATTTTTTTTCTCTCCCGCAGGAAGTAGTTATTCGGGGTGGTTCCTTTGGGAATCGTATGAGTATTTGACCAGGTGTCTGTGGCACTTTTCAATATTTTATTCCGGAGCATGTTTGTGTGTTTAGTGTGTGTATTTGAGTTGTTATATGTTTGACTTCTCAGTTCGAAAGGGGAAACAATACATGCGTGCGCTTTTGCACTTTGTACGTCTGTGTGGTACGGAGCGAGGGTGTGTGCAGTGTGTATGTTTTAAAAAAACAAAGAGAAAAGGAAATGAAATTCAATGCTGAATGAATTATGGAGTATGTATCCTTATCGGCTGTGTGTTGTTCAGAGTGCTCGAGTGAATGGAATTCATGTGCGAAAGGTGCAGAAATAAAAAACTGAGAAACTGCAGTGTGTTTTAGGCACAGTGTCAGGTACTGTATGAATTGCCTGCGGTTGCCTTGCAGGACTGATACCTCTGAAATCAACCATTTCTCTCCATTTGCTTTCAACAAAAACATGTCCCCCAGCTAAGGTGCACCTTCACTGTTTTTACCATCACTTTTTCAAGAGAAAACAAAACTGTGCGGAGTAGCAGACAGATACTGGATTTTGTAAGGTGTATCATGGTGTTGTCTAAGGTAAATTGGCATTGTGCTAGATCCCCATTCCATACATCTCTTTTCACTGCCAAGGACCAGCTGCTAAGATCCAAATTACTGCTATTTGTATGGCTTTGTCGAGTAAAATGATAATGTTTCATCACACATGCCAGTTGTGCGTGTTTTCAAGGAAAATTCTTATCAAAAGCAGAATAAGCTTACAAAAGTGCCACGGCTACATTTTCTGTATTTTTGACAAAGATTTTGTTTCGCTATCGACATAAAAAAGTGTCTTCTGTAAGTGTTAACTGTGGTTGATCTGCTCTTTTTTTAATATTTATTCTTGCATTTTTTCACGTTGGGTCACAGGATGCAAGTGCTTACAGGAATGCATTTACAGCAGAAAAAGGGAAATAAGTCAGTGTCCATGAAGGTACTATAGGACAGGCCTGAGACTGATGGTGATTTTCATTGTCAATGAACCTTTCACATATTTTCTTAATGTTTTGTTTTATATTTGCTTCACAAGTATTTAATCCTAAATGGTCATTCCGTTTTCTCCATCCATCTTCTCCATCTTCTTCTTTGTCTTCCACCTCTTCCACTTCTTCTTTCACCTCATCTTTCTATATTGCAAATATTCTTTATGTTGCATTGAGCAGTGAAACCTCAGGGTCTGACTCTGGCCCTCCGCTTGTTTTTCAAGTCCCTTCCAGTGTTTTTTTTTGTTTGTTTTTTCTTTTTCAATTGGGGTGGTGTAGGTGGTGGAGAGGGCTGGCAGTAGGCCTGATGTGAGGGTTATGTCAGGAGGGGCGATCATAAATATTAGGAGCTGCAGGGAGACAAAGGGGCCAAAATGGAAAGGCTTGGCTGGATGAGGGGACCTGGCCATGTCATGTACCTCAGTCATTTTTCTTCTGCGCTTAGAACTCAGTCAGGGGTTTAATTGGAATCCAGACTTCAAAGAAACCCTCGGCCCATCCAGCAGCCCCCCATCCCAACTCCACCCCTGGCTGGATCCACTCAACGTCCACAGCACATACACACAGACCATGACCACTACAATATCAGAGAGAGCATCACCATGCACGACCCCGGCTGAAATTGACTTTGCTCATATTTGCTGGAGATATTTAGGTGTAGTGTACGTCGGATTTGTGTGGTCCTTGTTTTTGTTTGAGTTTGCACAGTCCAATTTTTCTTACACTTTACATACTCTTCTGAATTCATGGGTTACTCATAAATAAAATGTGTTATTTGTTTAGGATTGATTACACCCAGATGAAATATATAAATGGAGAAAAAGAGTGAATGTGACATCAGTGTTTGCTCAGAATGTGCAACATATATCATTGCTTTGTCAAAGTATGTTGAATGGTTGGTTTGGAATTTTAAGGAAGTAAACAGTGTTGTCACCCCATGTATATTTAAACTGATTAAGAAGCAGAAAGATAATGTTACACTAAATCTTTTTTTGCTCGGAAGGTAGTTTTGATTTGATCACAAGCAGATACGTTAGCCTTCCTCACATCCTGAATACCGTATTTCATCTAGTGACAGTGGTGTCAGTGTCACATTTTACCCTCATTGCGCACTGGTGACACCAACATGTGGTCATCAAGGAGTTGTGCATTTGGGAGTACCTTTAAAAATTCTCTCATTAGATACCTCTGAGTGGACAAATTCTGATGTTAAACGAGGGATGGGACAATCATCTATTTGTGAATCATGAGATAAACACTCAATCAATCAATCAAAGTTGATTGTGGTGAAATGTCGTTATGGGAATCCGGTGAATAAAGATAATCGTGAATATCCTCACATGAATGACTTAAAAAGCTGTCTATCTCACTTACATACACCTTGTGTTGATTTCCTAATGGTTTTTGAATTGCATGAGCCTGTCTCCATGGCTGAAGGCACAGTTTGCACGTTGTATCCCCCACAAAAAACAAATCGTATGTGTGCCAGGACTACAGATTAAAAACTATAGAACAACAGGGAGATGATGGTGGTGACCACTTATTCATCCTTTATTTGTGCAGGAAGACCTTATGATTAATGGCAACTTATTTAAGATTTGATAAGTGTCTTTATTTCACTTAGAAAATGTGTCCTATCTGTAATGTTATACAAATATTTGTTTTCTAACAAATATATGTAAGGTTAAAGCGATTCTAGTATGTTTTAAGTGCAATTTTAATATTATTGAGATAATGTTGTAAATTTGAAATTATGCTAGACAGCTTAATTGTGGTCTGAAATTTTCATAGTCTTGCCATGAACACATAACCATGATGTAAATATGTTATATTGTTTTAAATGTTACTCATCTCCTACAAATGTCCACTTCAGACAGAGACATTTTTTCATTTTTCATCCAGTATAGTGTGTCAGCAGGATTACCCAAAAACTACTGAACAAATTTGTATGAAACTTGGAGCATGGGGTTCGGCCCAGAATAGATCTCATTAACATTTTGGTGTGGATCTCGATAAAGGAATGTTTTCATAAAATTTTCAATGAATAATGCATGGATCTTGATGAAAACCTCAGGTGTATTTGGTTGGCTGGTATCTATGAGTGGGTACAATTTGATGCAGATCCTAATACAGCCATGTTTCCTCCACAACACAGTTGAAGTCATGATTCCGTCTGCATTGTTTTGTTGTCCCTATGGTTGACTGCTACAGATCTGGTGATCTCAAATTATGGTCAGTTACGGGTGGTTTAAAATTTAGAGTCATACAGGGCTATTGAGTTTGATTTTGACTTAGGCTTGAATGAAGTAAATGTTGGGCCTTGGCAGATGTATGCACTCTACTGAGAACCATTCTAGTTTCTACTCCGCATTGTCTGGTATTTATGCCATAATGGGGGGAATTACAAAATATGCACAACATGTCACAAAACGAATGCGAGAGAAAGTTAACTTTGTAATGGTCTAAGGCTCAAGAAAATGGGGTAGAAGAAATTGTCTGTTGTACAGTATAATTAATATTGGAGCAGCAGGGGTAGATATGTAGTAATATATGCACCTTTGTAATTAAGGCTTCTGCCTGCTCATTTGGAGTTTCAGTGGGCCTTGTTAGCACTGTGTGGAAGACACTTTTGAAACCATACCTGTAAGATAATATGTTTCAAAGCTATAATTATAGGTAGGGAAAGAGGACCTATTTTCAGACCTCTAACAAATCACTTTTTCCATTACACCTGGTAAAAGTGTTAATGACTCCTTGTCTTTTTGATTTTTCCATTTGAATTATGAAACAGCTGTATCATTTGAAGTACAGTTAATAGGTGAATTTCAAGTGGCCGCGCACAGAGAAAAAAAACTGTATCCAATTTAAATAGTTTTCACCAAGAAAGACCATCTTAGCTTCAGTCAGTGTGAAAAGAAGTGCATTCATCGTTAAAACTGAGGGGAAATACTGGAAATTTTGAATTACGGCGTAACTTAAATAGAAATGGGGTTAAGGAGGTCAGCTGATCATAATTTTAACTAGATGAAGAAACAGAGGCTATTTGTGCTCAAATTAAAGCATGTGCTTACTTTGGATAAGTGCTTTGAGTATAGAATAGAGGAACAACTATCACGTTTCCACTTGATGGAAATATGAATGAGTTGCAATCAGTAGAATTTGTAATGAAACTGAATATGGCTATTTATTCCTAAATGTTTTATGCAGATGGTGGTCTCTTAAAAACAGAGACAAATTCTTTCATAATGAGATATTTTTTGCAACATTTTTATGACCACTGAGAAAAGGCATGGTCTCAGTAATTTCTAATGTATTGCATGTCCTCTTACGGAGACTGTTGTTGTCGTGCACAAGAAATGAATTTCGTCTTTTAAGGATACCTGTTCAGTCTTGACCTGCCGTATATAACGTAGCAGCTCCCGGTCTCCTCTGTAAATGTATTCTGGCAGATCAGTTTAATGCAGGAGCCTTACCAGCTGGTGGTAGCGATGATGATGACGGATCGTTGTTTAGAGAAAACAAAAAGGTCTTTTCTTACTGTCCTGCTGTCTTGTTAAAAAAAAAACAAAAAAAAACGTATGGCTGTCTCGAGGAGAAGCGTGGGCTCTGAATGACTAATAGAGCTGCACATACAGAATGGTTTGTAATGGAGGTGTTAATGACCATGTTGCTTAAAGGTTACTTCTGAGTGGTGTTTTCTTTCTCCCTCATGTCAACACCTTTATGCTCCCACCAACGTGTTCACTTTGTTTCCTATTATCTTCCCCTTTTCCAGCACAACCTTGAGTGCGACTGCAGCGTCCAGCAGATCAAGGGATGACAGAATCAGACTAGTATGAAAAAAGATAATGAGAGAGAAAGGCAGATGGAGGGGCTGCAAGGGGAGAAAAAGGTGCTAAATCAGAGAGGTCTCAGCCCAGCAGGATTTTTGTCTTAAACGGACCCAGGTGTCTCGAACTCTGCTGGCGTCGACCGTGTGTCAACTGCAGGATGAAGAGAAATGCACGCCGCTCATTACACACAAGAAACAACACAGAGACATGTGCACCCGCACACATACACATTCAATTTCATCAAATATATTTAAATTTGGGGATCCCTGCTCTCTACAGAAGTCCAGAAGTGCAGGACACAATGGAACTATTCAGGGGAAATGGTCGAAGGAAAACGAGGTGCGGATTCTTTGGAGAGGTAGATGGAGGTCAGGGGTGTTGTCTGGTGTACATAGAGAGGTGGTGGTAGCTTTTATGGTAATTACATCTCAGCATCCCATTGTCAGTGGGCTCAGTGGTAGGTCTGATTTGGGAGCAGAGGTTGTTGCATTTTGCACCCTGACAGACAAGAACCTATTGTCATATCCAGTGGAGCAGGGGGGGCCCTGCTACACTTCCATGCCTGGTCTTTATTGAGTTCCGGGAACAGGTGAAGGTTTGGTTAAATGGATTTCCATGTCAAGAAAAAGAACATTTGGGTAAACTGATGTGCTTGCCTGAAGGTCATACAGCTGCTCCTCATGTGCTGCTGTCATTTTAGGTGTAGATTAAGGGCAATGAGATGATGCATGAGGCTCATAGGTGACTGCTGTCCTCCTTTCTTCTTTAAGATTAATTATATTTTGAGTGGCTGCGGTCAAAACAATGGCATGATCATTTTAATCACAATCACAACCCACAATCTAGATGATGGCCTTTTTTTTCTCAATTTTGAAATGCCCTGTAGCCTATGAAATGTCTCCATTTGCACCATAAAGAAATACTGCAATTAATACAATAAGGCTTTAAAAATAGTCATTTTTTTGGCACAAGATCCTTGTCCACCAGGTTGCTAGCTATAGTTCAGGTTTGCATTATTCATGTTCATATGTCACTCAAGCAAAAGTCACAAGACTCACTCTGTTGATTTGTTCATGTAGCGCAGATATGATTGTGAATGAGACACAAGAAGACATTAATGCGTTTTCTTTACCCCAAAAAGTATTGTATACGCCTTCAAGATTGATCACTCGTAAGGTCAACCAACCCCTACCCTGCATGTGAGGAAGAGATATTTGTTGAAATCACGTTGAAAGACTTATTTGGAGCAACAGTGAAATGATCTTGTCGGACTGTCTTCTTGAATTAACTTAAAAAACAAACAAATGTATGGCATCAAAGAAAAGTATCAGGATAGAATTCGCTTTTCAGACTCTATACTGTCCCAGCAGCAGGGAAACTAAAAGAGCATAAAATGTGTTTTGGCAGTTGGTTTAGCAAAACAATTACTGTGGATAACATACTGTAATAATGTTACAGAATCTAAATTCCTAAGAGTAGCATGCCATTAGTATTAGAGTCTTAAAATGAAACCCCCTCAGTATTTGGAGAGACACTGAGTGAGGCTTACCATACCAGCGGGAGCCCTCAGCTACAAGGGCCTGGCAATAATGTGCTACACTTTAGTCAGATATTCAGAACCAGCTGCAGAGTCAAAGAAAAAAACGTAACAGCTCTCCAGCCTGCCAGTATTAGCCCAAGCACGGTGGAAGTTAGGTAAAATTCTGATAATTTAGTGTAAAAGTTGAAGTGGAGAAGACCAAGCAGCTCCCTTCAGAGCTGAAAAAAAAAAATGAGGCCAGTGCAGAGTTTCCAAAACCTGCTGTTCCTCAATGGTCACTAGAGGCTGGCTCCAAAAGCGCGTCATAGACCCCCATGTTAAAATGCCCAACTTTACAGCAGAAATAGACATGTTGCACAGCCTGGTATAAAACATGGTTTTGGTCTCTTTAGCTAATTTCCCCAATCATGGCAACTGTACAGGGACTGAGTTGTTATACAACTCACTAATTTAGATTATTTTAAGGCCTAAATATATGCATGATTAAGACTTTGTGGTTTATATGACAGCTAGCTGATTCCTGTCTAGCTAGATGTCAACAACAAGGCTTCATTCGACCCACCTCAGCTTCATCTTCGCTACACATCTTTGCCCACTTTTGGATTAGCTGTGAGTTAAGCAGAGTCAGACACTGGCAAGATGGCGGTGAGCGTGAGCGTGGCCACCCTTCACAACGGCTCCTAAGAAACCAGTGGTGGATGTCACGAAGATGCAGATACTGCTGTAGGTACATTAGATCTAAATCATTCCTTTGTGTTGTGGAGATATTTCAGAAAGTGAATTGTTCTGGACAGCCAGCTTTGGACAGAAGCGGTGTGATAGGTTAAACAGCAGTGTTAAGGTACTGTGATCTGTTACATGAAATACCTGGGTCTCCTGAAAACACAGATCCATACTGGAGTTAAACCCAACACTACACACAGACACTGTCTCTGTCTCACACACACACACACACACACACACACACACACACACACACACACACACACACACACACACACACACACACACACACACACACACACACAGGTGTATCTTCAGGGCCTTTCTTAGCTGTAGCATGACAGGAGAGAGAAGCACTTTGCCT
>OMLP01010759.1:0-15654 GCA_900302685.1 Spondyliosoma cantharus | reverse complement strand
GGACACATCCAACCTTTTTTTTTTTTTTTTTTAACAGACAACATGGAAGTCAAACTTACTGGAAAACAGAAGCTAGTAAATACACACCAGCCCCTTTGCCCAAAAGAGCTCAAAAAGTCTTCATCATTTTGACACAGCAAGTTTTCTGTACTTAACACAAATGTTTGAAAATGTAGGTCTTCTCAAGATTTATCAGAGAGCAGAAGATTATAATAGTAGAATAATCCCTTTCTCAATTTGGATTAAATAATGTGCTAGCAGAATTACAGTAGGTTTTATATTAAACTAATGTAATATTTGCATTTTTTGAGCAAAGTCAAATAGTTTATATGCTCTACACAAAAAGCTTCAAAACAGGTCTTCAACAATGCAGTTTACAAGGGACAGCACATTACGTGTTTAGTCCAGCTCTCATATGATGATATGATGTGATGATTACAGTAAAATGTTAGTGATGTGTTCTGGTTGCCAGTTAAAACTATAAAACTACGGTAATTCATGTGGACTTTTTATCTCTCATTTTAATGGCTTAAAGTGATAACAGACCTCTTACGGAGAGAAATATCACACAGCAGATATCGTTTCAGGCAAACTACCTCTTTCTGTGACAAACCTGCCAGCAGTATTTACATATGCGTCATTGTGTCGGCAAAGAGAAGTATAACGTTGAATAGTAGTAAGTTGGCAATCACACTGTCTTTTTCACCAGACAAAGATAGCGAGAAGAACAGTACTTCTCTCTGAAGTGAGAAAGGCATGACTTTAACATTAAAGACCTTGAAATAACAGTAAATGTTGTGGAAGTATTAACCTCAGCTTGTATTAACATGGTTCAATCAAAGCGGAGTGCAGTTATGATAAGTTAAATATCAAATATTGGACATAAACCTGGAAAAGCGCGTCCACTCTACCGTTTCAAGCACTTTACGCTTAAATGCTGAACCACACAAGCATTGAGTCATATTTGGTGCTGACAAAATGTTAATGTTTGGTCGCTTTTATTTTATCTGTATTGTTTTGGGCCTGAAAAAAATGCAAAACATGTATCTGGAAAAAAAACAACAACCAACAGTTGGTTCAGAGCACTCCTGGAAATGTTGGCAGCGCTATCTTATTCCTCCACATGGGCTGTTGTTTTCCTGTGGGCTTATCGAGAAAACTGACTCACTGTTCTCAGCTGGTCAAATGAGTCTCAATGACAGATGAGGTCTCCTCTTTAAACAAAGGGCTGCAGAGGTGGTTTCCAATAGTGGAAAGTTTGTCATACTGCACAGAATCTACTGGCAAAATGAAAATGGAACAGAACCGTAGAAGGGATTCTGCATCATTACTTTCTCTGGGCCCACTGAAATAATGTTGACAATTACAATAACGGAGAGTACAAATGGTTCCTTTATGACCAAACTGCCGCAAATACAAAAATGACAAAATGCATGGAAACTGCAGCCCTTCATAAGTATGATGAACTAGAGTCCTTCCTGAAAAGGGTTAGTCTATCGACAGGATGGCAAGTCTGTCACGTCAAGATGGCACGCACTATAGCATTGTGGTGTTTCAGCTCAGGAAGTACAGAATGAGCCACATAGCAACAGTCATGCGTGTCGGCCGGCGACAAACCATGGAAACTGGCAGTGATGAAAACAACTTTTAACTTTGTCTCAGTGTTTTCCTCCGTCTCTGATCTGAGCCTGCTGGTGGCCTCGGCCCCTGGGGCAACTGAACGCTTGGCCCTGCTTCAATTCACAAGTGTTTATTGTAAATTTCAGAGAAAAAAAAGGTCACAGATATCTGTGAAATTGAATAATGACCTTCCAAGAGAATTCAAGTAAATCGAGAGACAATGGCATCGATAGTACTTATTTTCATGGGTTTTTTTCCTCACTATTCTGTTGTTGCTTTCTTGGCGATTCACAATTTTCCAGTTGTCTTGGTATGGACTACTGTATTTTAGGTTGCTTGCCATTTAATATCAGTGCATGTTTTTCCTGTGTCTCTTTTTCTTTTACTGCGTTTTTATCACTTTGTATTTAGATATGTATCTTGTTCCCGATAGGTGTCTTACCCTGTTTTTAATGGTTCTATTTTAGGTATGTGCATTGGGAGAAGCCCAATCCAAATGTCCTACAATGCGTGACAATAAAGTGAATCTTGAATCTTAATCCCATCAGTTTTTAAAACATTTTACTCTCTGGCCCCCTGACATTTTTACTATGGTGTCTACAGATTTTACCCAAATTTCCTCTAATCCAGGAATACGAACCACAGACAGTATTTGGAAGTGAAACTTAATGAAAGTTTTCGGTAATACTCACATTTCTGTTGCATTAGTCATTTAGATGCTAGTCATTTGATCCAGTATGTCAATGACCTACCGACCTCATGCATATTTGCAATAGTTGGATGAACTACTATAAAAAACTGTGTGTAATATTTTTGGTACACTTTTGCTGTAAGGTAAGTAGTTAAACACTGCAATGGTCCATGATTACAGAAATGTTGTATTTTGTGAAAGAAAAAGGGTTGAGTTGAGTTTTTCCTGAATGCTTTACTGTTTCCAAACTCCCTTTGATGTACTGGGGTCTAAGCCATATCCAGCTAGTCTCTATTGTGAATTGTGAACACGGTTTTACCAAAATAACATGGAGAGAATTAAACAATCTTTGTTCTGTCGGAGGAGAAATGAATGCCTTTGTGTTTTGTGAAGCTGGATTGTGTTAAAATCAGTAGACTGAACTTTTAACACCCACACTTTTTTTTTTTTTTACAACTGCAGCTTCACCTACGAAAGGCATTCAGGACACAACAGTCATGTTGCAAAACCATGCGCCAAGACACATCTGCTGTCTTTTCCACCCATATAATGTTAGACCAGTTGTATCAACTGTAAACTTTCTGATTGCTAACATTGCACTTTCTTGAGACCATAACAGTCATAATGGTCAAGAGACAAAGCGATTGCTGGAGTCAACAATTCAGAGGTCACCTTGCACAGGAGTCTGTACCTGGACGGACAGCTGTTGCACTTGTGAAGATTTTAAGTTATGATGAGGGCTAGAAACAGGTGCCAAATAGGCGTTTAAATGACGCTATTTCACTGCATATTTTCACACACCACACCAAATACCCCTAACAAAACAATTAATTAATTATCATTTTAACTGATACATAGGGCAGGGAATATTAGTTTACCGACCGACTGTGTGCTGAAAAGTAGCTGGAAAAGTGCGATCTAAGAGGAAATCTGTCACTGTGCAAACTCATAAAGCAAAATCTAAATAACTACTGCATACAGCGCATGAATCCCTTAATGACTACAGTGTTCAGCGCAGCCTCCTGTAGATCTTAATTCCTCACATTCTAAGCTGGTCAATGTTTCAGGGAGATCTACAAATCATTTCTAGTCCACAGATGTGTTTGGTTAATAATACAGTAGGAGGCTGTCAGTGTTGAGAGGATTTAAAAAGCACCACGTCTTGATTGTATACTGTATTACTTTTCCTCGAGGGTCAAGGATTAAGCTGCACCTTTAGTAACTGTATTATTCAGTAATTTCATGTTGGTATTAAATATTCGTAGTGTTTTACAGTAATTGTTGTTCAGCTCATGTTACTGTATGCTCACTTGAATTGCTTTTGTGGTTCTTGACAATACATTAGAATTAGTGGAGACATTGATGTTGCAATTATTTTCCCATCTAAACTTGAGTTCCTTTATGTTTTTTTTTGTTGTTGTTGTTTTTGTCTTTTTTTTTACTAAAGTGTAACTTTAGATTTGTTGGTGTAATTTTACCAGAACACTTTCTGGTGGGGAGCTTGAATTCACAGGATGCTATACGCCAATTTCCTGCACTGTGCGCGCACAGAAACAAAGACAAGAGGTCAGACACAGCAGAAAGTCCACAGCACACACGAACACTGAGGATAAACACTTATTTGACCCACTAAAATAAATGTCGTAAAAGAAGACTTAATCTAACTTGAGGAGTTAAGTTCATATTCAAACTATGGTCTGACGTTACAGCTCTGAAATAAATCACACCATTCATGAGCGCACTCACAAAAGTCCAAATTGATGTAAAACATGAAAACAGGGGAACATGGCGTAGATTTAAACCCCACTTTCGTTACACTTTGCAGCAGCTAGCGGAATATAAGGAAATTTTACGTGACATTTTTTTTCTCTCTATCTGAGCTTTCAACGTCGCCGCATTTTTGTTAGCGCCGCACTTTAAGTCAGTGAAATGACTGAATGCTAACTCGCAGGTGACTGACACCCGTGTAATGGCGTTTCTTCGGATGTAATTTAAAATATACGAGGCGTCAAGTGGCTCTGTTACAGCAGGAAAAAGTTGAGGCGCCGCTGCTTTCTCGCCGCCAGCCTCAGTTCAATCTCGTCCGCGCAGTGCGAGACCGCTCGTCCGGCGCACAGAGGCTGTTCAATATCGCGGCGCCATTCAGGACGGTTTTAAAACAACGAGCTCCACTTTACCTGCGAGATGTCATAGCAGTCTCTGAAAGCTGTCAAGTGTCCTCAAACGTTCCCCTTTAGCCTCTGCCGAGCCGCTGCGCACACTGAGGAGATCTGTTGAACCTGAGAGTGGAGCCGCACATAACTACTGACACCACTTCCGGTTAGCCCCTTCAAAACAAAGGCCTCATCCGCAGGAGGCTATATGAATGTGGAGGTCTTGTGTTACATTTTAATCACCACCGACACACCTTACTGTTCATATAATACCTTCATCTTATCTTTATTATTTATGATCTCACTTACATGTTCTGCAGTGTTCTGACCTCTTCTGATGTATTTCACTCAACATGAAAGATTCATATGTTAGTCATTTAACAAAACAGGCCTCTGCATCAAAATGTTAATTTTAGACCAATTTGTGCAACTCACAGAATAAAACGATGTAGACAAATGACTGAAAAATAGGCCCTTATAATAACAACTTTTGTACATGGTGGAATAAGAAGGATGAATGGAGTCATTTATGTTCAAGTTCAGTTTGTAGTCATTTATGTTACAGTGAAAAAGGATGTCTGTAATATGCAAAATGCAATACTTCATACAGTGTAGGCCTATGCCATCAACAAAGGTATGCTTGTGATAATTTGTTGACTCCAAACTAACAATTAAATTAACAATCCAGTGTTATGCACAACATCTGTTTTGCAGCCCATTATCACATTTAAAGCCAAGCCTACTTCTTCTTTGGTCAAGTGTGACAGCTTTACACTGTTAATTTGGATTGCAAACTTCTTTTCCTGTCCTGTTCTCACTTACTCTGGCTAACTTGATGCATCTACAGAACATTATTTAAGATCCCTGATATATTTAGGTTAGTGTCAGAGGCTTCATTAGCTTTTACTGCAAGGGCCATTGAAACATATGATCCTTTAGTCCTCACCCCTGATTGGCTGAGAGGCACACCTAAAACACATCTGACTGCACGACAGTTCGCGCAAGTAATTCATGAGCTACAGTAAAACATACCACAACCATATTGTTTGGCAGAAAAGCTAACTATGATTAATCGCAAATATGGAATACATATTGATTATATTGAACTGATAATGGTGTTAACCCAGTGACAAAGCAGCAGGACAGTAGAGATGTAGGCCAACAGTTTAAGTAAATAAACAACCATTATAACGCAAACATTATGTCTACTTATAGTATAGTGTAGTGCAAAATAAATGCTGCTTCTCATTATTTATATATGTTTTTGCACATTGATTATTATATCTTAGTCAGTGATGCAACAGTAGCTTAAGTAACATGTGCAGTGTTTTTCTATGCTATTGTAAAGCTCTGCTATTGTCTAGTGAGAGATAAGGCAGGTATATATGTATACCTCCTCTCCCTCCATGATGGGACATCCTCCCGGCTCTAGAGAATGGCGTTGGTGGTGTCGGGGGAAGAAGAGCAAGAGAGGCAGAGCAGCATTGACGTCACCAGCCTGTGGTTATCAGTGGAGGTTAATCTACTGGGGGATGGATGGGCTTATGCAATTGTCTGTGAGCTCACAGGCTTCACATCTATGGATTTGCTTTTCCACTGTTTGACCCAACGAGCTGCTACAGCTTACAGACAAAACACAGAGATGATCGAGAGGGAATTTCTTCTCTCCGTGGAATTTCTGCTGTTAAAGTAGATGGTCTGCCAAATGCTTCAAATGTGCTCCAGGCTGGATAGATTGGTTTGAACATTGGGTTTATTGTTCGGGTCTGGCGAGCAGTTAAAATGATCCTGTCACACAATGGGAGGACATTACTCTCTGATCGATACACAGTGGAACTTGATGAAGAGGGTGAGAGGTGGCTGAATATTGGAATAACACTGAGTGCCCATTTAGTGTTTAAGACTAAGCGAGATTGATACGAGGCTGAGGGAAAAACAAAGTCGTTACCATTTATTGGGTGGTTCGGATGCCTGATGTACGCCTTGTGTTGGTTTTAAGGCAGATGGGGAAACTTTTATTTTTTTTGCGCTGCACGTATGCCACATATTTTAGAACATGACTGGGGGAAATTAGCTCGATTTAGCTTCTGCATGTGTGTGAGAAAAAGGTCACACAAGCTGTGCAGTTGGATTGCAAATAGCTGTGACCTTAAACATTGCAATTGTAGCCATTCAAAATAGTCCCTTGACTATAGTGGAACAACAGTCTTGGTGTAATCACTCAGCAGCATAAACTGGTGCTTTATGGGGAGCTTCTGAAGTAACCTTAGGCTCTACAGGGCTGTACGGGAGAGTGTGGACTCGTTGTTTGATAGACAGGCTGGGGGAGTAACTGAATACATGTAACAGGATTACATAATAAGGATAGAAAATAAAAGGTAAATATATTCTGGTTACAGGAAAAAAAAGATGTGATTAGGTTCCAGATACATTCAGTAAAGGAGGGGATTTCTTACAGGATTACGATTGAATCCATTATTACATGGATTACAATAGTAACACTATATGAATTCATTTTTAAAGTAACCCCATCCCAACCCTGGAGATAGACAACGATGCTGAAGGTGACTAAGCAAAGTGAAATAATAGGTAGAGTTATGCTTTACATTTAAAGCTAACGACCATGTGTACTTCATGTTTTTGGCAACTATTTCAGTTTTAGGTTTTCAATGTATTTTTCCAACTGTTCCGGGCAGCCTCACATGTTCAGCGTGAACATCACAGAATAATTCTGTTGAGTGGCAATGTGGTTGAAGTGAACCTTCATTTGGAAGGGCTACACTGCATCCCAACAATAATGGGACAAAAAATGACTGCACACTTGATTTTCACCAGAAAATCGTCAGAAATGTTTGGGGGAAATGGAAGCCTAGAAGAGTAGGAAAAATACTTTCACATTTCTAAAAAAAAAAAAAATAATAGAAGATTGTGATTTGCTGAATGATTAACTGTTATTAGAATTTGAAAAATAGAAAGTTAAAGTTTGGGACTGGAAAAGTATGACGAGGTTCCTGCACTGAAGCACTCACTTTTTTTTTTATCACCGTGCAGACTCATGTCCTGTTGAGTCTAGGAGGGACAAAAAGACTCAACAGCACAAAGCCCAGTTTCCCACCCAGGGGATTGAAAACCAGGATGTCCCATCTACCCTGAGGTGCCTGCTTCTATAGGCTTGTGACCCTTGACCCCTTTTTGCCTTGAGACTTGCAAATCTGCCTGTCCAAAGAGTGAAAAAAATCTGGAAAGGGAAACAAAGAGGACTTATACTGAGAGTGATGCAGCTGGACAGCTGGAGCCTCGTCAGACAGAAAGAACTTTTATCACCATGTGGACATAAAAAGCTGTGAGAGAGGAACTTCATTTCACAGAAAGGGGGTGAAATGTGGCGTGGTAAGGGTGAGGCCTTTTATTTTTGGGCCGTCCGACATTTTTAGAAAAGCTTCTTAGAAAATCATTCAGCGATTTTTCTAAGAACGGTTTGTTCCATCGCAGATGATGCCGTGGTATGTGTTGGACTGTAGGGCCTGTTTTTGGCTCAGGTCAGATCATCTGATGAAATTTCATCCAGAGAGGGCCTGAGTTTGTTTCATAATTCATAAATCCACTTTGACCTTTGAACAAGCTGCCTTCCCCGACATGTGTTTAAAAAGAAAACATCTTAAAATGTTCTTGCTGTCCCTGAACTCGTGCTTCTGCAGCGTCAATCAGAGCAAATCAGTTGCGCACAATGATTGGAATTAGCGTACTGTAGATCCTGTGTCCTCTGGAAAAACACATTCCACCCTGAACTGTCTCTACCCTTAAGCTCCCCTGGCTGGGTGTCACCAAAGCAGCGATTCCCCGTTTCATTATTTGGAACCATACATGGACGCCATATTTTGTTTTGATTTTAATTCCTGGAAAAACCCTTTAATCCAACTACTTGCGCTTATTAACATGAAAATGATCTTTCCCCAGAAGGATGCCTCGCTGAGTGAAACTATTTCATGTACAGCGTTTCATGGAGTTTTAATTAACGCAACACAAGATGCAGTGTCCTTCCCTGTCATTAGCAAGGAATAAATTCAACTCATTAAATGCTTAATGAAAACGCTCAAGACAGATTTGGGTTGTGCTGAATGATGTATGAAGCTGCGCGGCGGTTTGCTGTTTTCTCTTGAATTCCCGGCTTTCAATTAGCAGAAGGGCACCAGAGATTGCTGTAGGTGGTTTGAATCCTAAGAAGACTCCAGCCAGAAATTCTGTTTATTAATGTGTGTATGAGCACACGCTGACTGAAATTGCTTTTGATTCGGAAAAAGCTCTGTTTGTCTCGGATGTTTCAATCAAAATGTGAGCAGGAACCTCTCATTAGGACGGCACAGATTGAAGTTGTAACTTTGTGATTGCTTCGATATTTGTCGGTGCCCGGAAACTAACAATGAATCAAAGACTGACACTGTGAATTCATAAGATGCTTGAGTTTTTTCTCACCGAATTGTATATTGCAATTTCAGCTGATCGGAACCTGGGCAATATAATAGAACATACCCCAAGGTGGGCCCTCTTCTTTTCCATTAGCTCTTTCATTACCTATAGAAGCGATACCATCGCTGATTCTAACATGAATCAAATGTCTTATTTCTTATTAGTATCGAGCTGTTCTGGGGCAGAGGAAAAAGGCAAGTGTACCATATGTTTCAGGTTCTGAGCTGTAACCAGAGATCTCCCTTTTTGACAAAATAAACTGAACACACAAGATGGACTTACTCGCCTTTTTGGGAGCTTCAAACCACATGTCACGATCTTCATCAGCAGGTAGATATTTGCTCAGTTGTGTGGAGCTTTTCGGAAGTGATGGAGGGACAGAAAAGAGAGCCGTCTCTGGTAAATGATCTATGGTTTTGGTCATATGATGATGACTTAGCCACCTCCATCACAACTGAGCTCATCACTCCACCTGCTGATGGAGATTATACAGACTATAACTCAAATCTAGTCTTCCTCAGCAGGGTGAAAGCTTTGGAAAAGGCTAGCAAGAAGAATTTATTTCAACTCCAAATTCCAATGTCAAGGACACATTTTCATGATCAACGTAAGCACTCCAGTTCATTTTGAGTCATAGTGCATTTACCCTCCTGGTGCTGGTCAGTACCAAATGTGTATAAATCCACAGCTGGCCAGTAGTCCCAAACAAATACACAATTGAAAAATTACATTTGAAAAATGTAAGCAAATATTTGTCAGCAGTCTTTAAAGATTTATGTCTTCAGATGATCCGATTTGGGGCTGAGAACCACCGAAACGGCAGGGAAGTTAGAAAGCATTTGTTTTGATCTTTTCACTGGATCTGCTGACAGTCCGTAAAATGTAACACCAGCCTTATTCTTTAAAGAGCTGATGTCAGATGATGTAAAAAAAACAAACAAACAAAAAAAAAAACAAGACGACTGACAAGTAAGGGCTCCGTTTGGTTGACATTTTTATTTCATGGTGGTAGGAACACAAGACAAAGGTCATAAAGTTAGTAATGTTCAGGTCATGCCACTCTTACTCGGTGCACTGCCCTTTGAGGAGGTTTGCGCAGTCAGACAGTAGTTTACAGAGGCCAGACATGGAGGGTAGTCCACATGTAGACATAAATAAGGAACAGAAAAAAAAGATTCAAAAACAGTAAATAGGTTTTTTGTAAAAAGCCAGAGGGGACGTTTGCTGAAGTCCCCTGAGTTTTTTTTTCTTCTTGTTTATGAGCATTATTACTAATATAATTATCATTATTATTATTATTATGTATTACTCATTTACATTATGGGGATGAGGCTAATACACTGGCTAAAGTAAGGAAACGGTTATATGGTTGGCGTCTTTGTCACCTGCTAAGAGTGGAGGTGACCAGTTTTTAAGGCAATTCATAGTTTCCACCCAAACCATAGACTGCTGCTGTCTTTACTGTTCATTAGTCCATCCAGATACGCGGGGATCTCTCCTTTATTACCACCTGAATGGATCAAACTGAAAGAGCAGTGTGGCAAAATAAGACCAGTCTAGGGTTAACAGAGCGAATGCTGGGATTTAATGAGTATTGGGACACCAGAGGAGGGGTTTCCTGCTCTGGTGTTACACTCTTGATCACACACACAATGCAGTTATAGCTTTAGAGTCCCGCCTCCCCCCCCCCACATGTACATAAGTATATCATCGTGTGGGCGAACAGACAAGTCAGACATGGTTCCAGTGTATATTACTAAAAACATAAACCTCCACAGATCACACATTTCTGCTAAATTTACACTTAAAAATTGCAGGGCTGTACAAAAACAGGTTGTTGATGATTTAAGAAACATAATTAAGAAACTTAAGGAAGAAGAAGAAGAAGAAGAAGAAGAAGAAAAAAACAAAAACAAAAACAGTACAAGACCATTTGATACTCAACCACGAACAAGCATGATTTTGTCTCAGAATATTGCCAAGGTTCTCATATCAAAACAAGTGTCTTTAGGTCAGTCGTCGCAGCTTATTGTGGTTCAGCAGAGACGACTCCACGTTGCATCAGTTCACTGAATGTTACAGAATTCGCACTAGTAATACAAACCCCATGCGTTACTATGTTAATTTGCAAGTACTGTAGGATTATGCATCTCTTTTTTTTTCCTCCCATTTTTGTGGCTGTTATGGCTTCATAAGGTCACAACAACATCACAGTCGCTCTCTCTCTTTCTCTCTCAACAGCCGAATAGTCTCCTCCAGGAATGCTCCCAGACAGAGTTTCTTGAAGCGTTTTGTTTTTTGTTTTTTTGTGTTTGTGTTGACGGCTGACTGTTGTCTGACAGGACGTTCCCAAGAGTAGTAGCTCTCCCCATGATAAGATCTCTCCTCGCCTCCTTTGTGTCTGCCCTTTTCCTCCAGTCTTTGCTTTCAGCACCTCCTTAAGGTCAGATATGGTAACAACTCCCCCCCCCATGCACCGCTCAAGGTCCTGCAAAACTAACTGCTTACAAGAAAAAAAAGAAAAGAAAAAAATATACAGGGAATGAACGAATATAAAAACATTATTCTGAGCTCTGTAAGCGTCTGAAATCAGACGCTTACAGCGGAAATAAGAGAAAAAAAAAACAGTTTTATATTCATCGCAAAAACAAACAAACCCCCAAACAGTGACATTTTTCCAAATTAGAACTTTTTTTTGTTGTTTTTTTGGAACAAAAGTGTAAATTAAAAAAAAAAAAACTTACAAACAAAAACCAGATTCAAACCATCACTGCGGAAGTGCATGCATTTATAGTGGTCATCATTAGTTCATCTGCTGATTGTAAAACAGAACGCACAATAGTACATGAGAAGCACAAGTCTCCAAAGAGAACCCATCTTACATATTCACAGTCTCAGGTATTATGTATATACTCTATATTTATAACATTTACTCATGTCTATGATTCATGTCTTGACTTATGACTAATGATATGCGAGTCATTGTGGAACACAGCGCTCTCTCCGTCTCCATCATGTCGGGTTGCAGTGTTAGTGAGTCATATTTCAAAACTAAAGGCTCTGATGGGATTCAGATCGAGTGGAGAGTTTTTAGGTTTTTTTGTTTTGGCGCTGGGAGATGGGGGTTGATCGAGTGGTTTCAACTGTGTACTTTCTCACTGTAGCAGCTTGACTGATATCTGAAAAAGTCCCATTAGGAAAATACAGTGGGCTACCGGGGCTGAATACAGAGTTTCTTGTCTGGAGACGGCAGCTGGCTGCAGCATCAGGGAGCTGCACACACCGGCCACAGCGTACGCACACTGCGTCCAGCTCTCACAGGGGAATGTATGTCTATATATTCATGGATGTATAGGCCATGCTTGGGGAATGTGGACGATAGATATGGCACCAAGACAAGGCAGTACCCAGAGATCATCAGCGAGGTCCACCAGTGTTCAAGTAATGAGCGAGGAAAAAGGAGCAGGCTTTTGCTTTTTTTTTTTTTTTTTTTAAGTTGCCGTTTGTTTTAAAACAACAAAACTGACAAGAATAAAATATCTCCTTTTCACAGAGATGCCTGCTTTCTGAAAAAAGATGAAGGGCCGGAGCAGAAAAACAAAAAGAAAGTGTGTTCTGTGAACGGAGGTGCAGATTTAAAAAAAGAAAAAAAAAAAAAAAAGGAACAAAATATATAAAACAAAAATTGGAACGACATATTAATTTTCTTTCCATATAAAAAGCGATGAAAAGTATACAAAAATAGAAAATAATTACAGCAGGAGACATGGGCGCTATGGAGGGAGTGGATGGGAGGGTTTCTTTATTTCCGTTTCTCTCAACATTTTGTCTCTGCCGAGTTATTTGGCGGCGGAACATTGTAGTATTGTGGGGCTGTTTAAGGCGTCCTCCACCAGGTGGAGCTCCACGCCGTCCACCACCACGTCCTTGATGCAGCCCACAAAGCCGGTGCTGTAGGCCTTGGGCAACCGACGGGTCACCGCCAGTTCCTCCAGACCACCTGAGGAGAGACGGAGACAGAAGCTTACATGATGATGAAACACGTGTCGGTAAAAGTTCCCCAGAACGTGCTAAACCATTCAGCACACTAAAGCAGCAACTGCTAAAGGACCGCTCCTGTTATCTAGCGTCGGTCAAGCACCATGAATCTAATAAGGCAAATCTGGATACAACATCGGAGGCGGAGCCCCGTTAGTTCCTATGAAAGCTAGAGAGCTAGAGCTAGAGACTTCCGTGGCAGCAAAGCAGCTAACTTCTAACTAAGCCCTCCGCTAACTTGAGTGTAATAAAACAATTTATTCGTGTAGCTTTTCTGGACTTTCCAAACTATCATATTTGAGCCACTTGGTCGAATACAATTCTCTGTCTAACAGTCTAGAAAAGCTGCCTGCTTTGATAATTGTATCTCTGTTCAGAAGTCTCTTATCGCAATGCTCTATGGGACCTATAACACAGAAGATCTGGGTAATTTTATACGTAAGTCAAGCTTTTTTAATGCACCACCGAGCAGCCTTCCTAGGAACGAACGGGGGAACGCCATCTCCAAAACTGTATCTGGATTTGAATTGTTAGATCCATGCTTCAGAGCCCAGCGCTGATCCTGGGGGCTGGCGAAGCACCCAAAACACTAGTTCCTACATTTCCCGTAACACAGCCAATAACATCATTGCATTCCAACTCCTCCGCCCCTCGGTTTGCAACGCCGGCTTTCTCTTACGAAATTTTAAAATTCAAAGCACACACTTCAACAAACATTGATCACATCATTAGGGATTATGTTCTCAACTCCTCGACAGCATCAGAAGACGTCACACAACTGTTTTCAGTCGTACTCCCCATGACTAATAAACAGACGTTCATGTTTAAAATGCGTGGGGTGCCCCTTTAAAGATCAAACACCTGGATAAAAGTTAGGATTTCATAACAAATTAGAGCTTGTGAAGGTCTTCAAAGGGCTGTACCGGAAATATTCTGGTAGAGGAATGTATTTCTGGTTCTTAAGCGGTTACTTTGTCTGACGATGCCTTTGATTCTTCGGTATGATGACACCGGCTGATGAACAAGACAGGTTGACACTTTATTTGTTAAACCACCGTGATCAAAGCCGGGGGGGGGCAGAAAGCATGGCAGCCGGAGAAAGTTAAGATAGACGCGAGAGAAGCTTCTTTTAATTTGACACGGTGCATGAAGTACTCAGAAATGTGCTACTAATAAAAGCCGGTGACAGAGTGTAAAATTACGAACAGCTAATATCCTCATTATTTTTTAGTATTTTCAGCACACGTCGCCGTGCTGTGAACTCCTCATATGTCACCCGTCCATCAAGCAGTGCATCTGAAGAACTGTGGCAGCTCTTTTCTTAAAATTTGAACCGCAAGCTTCTGTTTATCAAGTTGGATACCGCCGCTAGTTACTCACTTCTTCTCGATTGGCTGCAAATCAAAAATGACTTTAATAAATGCCGAAAGGCCAAATCACCCAACTTGAAACTTCTTTCTATGAAAGAAACAGTCCCTTTGCAAACCGCTGACAGCATGTTCAGGGACTTTCTGAATGTTGCTGTAAAAATTTTTCTCTCACTTTTCTCGAAAACAAATACCATTCACCTTCATTGTACTGTAGTAAGGAAGAGGCGAAAAGTGCGCGCCTAGATACGAGATGTTCTGATACCATTTTTTGCTTCCCGATACGATTCCGATACCTGGACTTCGTGTATTGTTTTCCTGAAATCACCAATGATTTATGTCATTATCACGTAACAAGTGTTGTTTTCTTTAGATAACAAGTTCATTTTCTCCAGATCTCAAGAAAACAACCTTTGTTATCCCGACATAACAAGATAAATTAATCTCATAGCAAGAAAACTAAAGAATGTTCCCTCTTAATTCCTTTTATCAGGTCAGCCGCGCCATGCCAGTATGCATACTGTATATGGCATCTTAGTGTAGCAACTGGTATAAGCTGAAAATGTTGAATCAATTGAATGTGGCTTGCTTTAAAACTCCCAAAACCCACCCCACAGAGCAGTGTGTGTGCAACGGTCCACTCTTACGAATTTCATGAAGTCATTTTCTCACTATTAAATATCTTGCAATCACTGGAAAACAACATTTGTCATCCCGTGATATTGACATAAGTACCTTGTGATCTCGAGAAGAACAAATAAAATAGAACTTGTTATCACGGGAAAACGGAGGAAATAATACGTTCGACCCTTGACTGTTAAGGGCTTCTTCCGTAGATACCAGTGCAAAACCAATACACATATTATTTTTAACTTTATACTTGTATGGATGTCGTGTTATGGACATGCCTTAAGTTACACAAGTTGCTTGCTCTTTATAGACAGTGGCTACTTATGCAGTATAAAATCTGTTACTGCTTGGAAGTTAGCAGAGTCCCGTTTTGAATATCTAAATCAGGGGTCACCAACCTTTTTGAAACTGAGAGCTACTTCATGGGTACTGAGTCATTTGATACACTCTTCTGAAATAACAAATTTGCTCAGTTTTCCTTTAGTTGTATATGATTATTAATGATTAATGATACTGATCTATGTGAAGACACTGATCACGTTGATTACTTCTCACGCTAATTATCAACAATGACTTAACAAGGTGGTAAACAGATAATATCAATATTCATTTTTCATTTTTAGAACAGGCCTGAGGGCTACTCAGGTGGTCCTTGGGGGCTACCTGGTGCCTGCGGGCACCGTGTTGG